>DWTF01000690.1:0-10855 GCA_018250225.1 Udranomia kikkawai
GTATAATTTACACAAATTTGCTAAATCACATAAATCTTATAATATAAAGTACCGATATTTTTCGCTTTTTACCAACCATCTCATATAAACGAAAAAAATCTATTTTATTCTTTAGTTGCACATGAAATGCTTTTCCAAATTTTTACCATTCCCACAAACAAAAAGCAACCTTAATAAATGAAATAGGAATAAACTATAAAACTACTTCATACTTAGCCATTAGGCTAAAGCTTTGATCAAACTGAATTTCGACCACAGGCTCTAAGCATTTTTGCTTCTACAAACTCATTATTGTGATGATGTAATCCCTACTTCCCTACTAATATTATTAATGTGATTGTAAGTTTGTTTGTTACGCTTTCACGTAAAAACTACTCAACCAATTAACATGAGACTTAGGTCATGAATTCTTAGAAGAATTAAAAAGGACATAGGATACTTTATATTTAAAAGTTTAAAGTCGCAATATATTTCTATTGCAAATTATTTATTTATATACTGGCGCGATGTTAATAGCACAAGTTCTAAATTGTCAGAAAAAGAACAGGGGATGAGGACAGGAAAATTTTTAAACATGAAAATTCATGTGACACACTAAATTCCACTCGAGATAAGCCGCGGGGAAGTGCTAGTATTTAATACTATTTCTTATTGTTCCATGTTCGTCTTTCGTTCCTATGGGAATTCTTACATCTAGCGATTGAAACAAGAAATATTGTCCCTGAAGACGGATTTACTCTTTGTTCTTAATAATTTATTCTTAAGATTTTAAACCAGTCTATAGAAGCTTATAAAAACATAATGTCCAAATATTAAATAGAATAGAAAGAGTGATAGACGCATAAAAGCGACTTTCAACCCATTTTTACACTAATAATTTTGGTGTTAAGAAGCCATTTTATTACGGTAGGGGTATATCTCGTTCCAAAAATGCTTAGAGCCATGCAACTGTAATATCCACTTATGTACATAAAAAAAATATAAAATATATTTAAGCCTTTACTAGCGTGATGCAAACGGACATCAACAGGTAGAACTACGTAGCTGAAGCTATAGAATAAAGTCTATGTATGGAAGAGGTATAGAGAACAGACTGTTTACACTGCGTAATCAAGCAATCTTTGTTTAATATGTTTGCATTTTGATTGGAGTTAGATCGTATGGGAGATAGCATATACTAGCAAGTATGCGAAAACAAAGTCGCAAGTTGACGAGATGTTAGAGAAAGACAACAAACTATTTCTACCGAGAGATGTCAAGAGACACCTTTAAAATTTCGGTTAACATTATTCTCAAACTTTATTAATTTCTCCAAAATTTATTTTTTGGCTTTTCTTATTCCAGATGTTGAATAAATGCCGCGAATTTATTATCCCCTAACTCATCAGCTGATAATTTGACTAACAATTTTCGCAGTTATGTGCAGTCCAACGCAAAGGTTAAAAAAACACTTCGTCAAAATAGGTATACACAAAAACGTGGTAGAAATAGTGTTAATACATTCGTGTTTATAGGGTCATTATGGTTAGAGATGCCTTTATACCTGTGAAAGCATGTGACTGTCTGTTTCCTAAGGATTATAATATACATATAAAACAGTGGTTATGTGCATTCGATCCGTCGATTGGCGACCAATCGAACAATTCGATCCATCGATGTAACAATAGCTAATTCACAAGTAAATAAGTGCATCAATAAAGCATAAAACCATTAGATTACAAGTTTGAAAGTACCTATTCAATACTTAAGTCTATGCACTTAACCTTTTACTTAATTTAAAAGGATATTAAAGTTCTCATTAGATTGGACTGATTGGATTAAGTTAGTATGATAAAATATCATGCCATTTGCACGTGCATCTACCTATTATGTATCCAGTATATGGCGGAACTACATGGTTGCAGACCAACTAATGATTTGATTTATTCCGGTAGCGGAGTCACCTATTCAACCGCTAATTGAAACCAACTGAAACCAGCATTGCCATTTATGTTTAATCTGTTGTATCTTAGCAGTGTTTGGGCCATATAATTTTAAAAGTTTGACTAAACTGTCTTTATTTTAGTCATGTCTGTAATATCGATATTGCAGAAAATAAAAATAAAAACACTTAGCAACATAAAGTACATGAACCAAAAAACATTTTATGACAAAGCATTTTTTTAACATAATTTTTTTTCAGTAACAGTATTGCCTTTTATTTAAAAGTTTGAGCAAATGCATCTACCTATTCTCAAATCAATTTGTAACATTAAATGATTATATGAGTTACGAGTATATCATAAAATCTAAATGTTTTGAGTTATGTTGAATGAAGTGTTCCTTCGCTGTATATGAAAGTGGTTAAACACTAATATTGTCTGCAGGGCGAGTTGGAGCTGTGCGACTCGCTGGACCCGCAGTGCGATGGCGGCGGCAAGAAGGTGGTGGTCGGCGTATGCGCCATGGCCAAGAAGTCGCAGTCCAAGCCCATGAAGGAGATCCTCACGCGCCTCGACGAATTCGAGTACATCAAGATGCTCGTCTTCCCTGAGGAGGTTATCCTTAAGGTTCTGCACAATATCTAACCTCAAGTGGAACAAAATATTACACGCTTGCAAAGCTTCAGCGTCCCGTATTACAATACATTACGTTTACAAGGCTTGCCGGAATTCGTGCGTAGAATTCAGATTATTTTGTTTCACTGTCCGTCATCCCATCTAGGTATACTTACTTACATTTCGCAACTAATAAAACTGGAGATGGGTTTACTCGTTTGCGGTCGATCGTGAGAATCTGTACGCGTAAACCACATCTCGGCTTCACATTTGTAATATGAGCAGTTTCACCGTGTGCGCTCCTATGTTTGTTTTCCTTGCATTGGTTTTCAGTTGTGTCTACTTGCGTGAACTGTTGTTAGTACTGCATATTGTGTCCATTACCCATTTGTTTAGTGTTCCTGTGTTTTTGATAGGTGACTGTTGCATGTGTCTGATGTAATCTGTAAGAACATTGCGATTGACGATTTTACCATTGCAGAAACCAGTGGAGGAGTGGCCCATATGCGATTGTTTGATTTCGTTTCATTCGAAGGGCTTTCCGCTCGACAAAGCTATTCAGTATGAAAAGCTACGGAAGCCGTACGTTATTAACAATCTTCATATGCAATACGATATTCAGGTATGCCATTTACATTAAAATTAGTAGCATTTTTTTTTTTGTGACTTAATTACCTACTTTCATGTTTTTTTTTGTTTCTAGGATCGTAGAAAAGTTTACGCAATTCTAGAGAGCGAAGGTATAGAAATACCACGATATGCAGTTTTAGATAGAGATTCACAGGACCCGAAACGTAAGTTGAATATTTTATGTAAAAAAAGAAGGAAAAGTGCTTGCAGTTTTCTTGTCTATGCGCCTGTGAACACTTGTTACACAGTAAGTTGTAATAAGACTAGTTACTCAGAAAAAGTTGCCTGAATAAGATCATAAATACTGTGTCATTCCTGTAACCCTGCTTCTTCAGCCAAAGTGTGGGTAATAATGATTGCAAAATACCATACCTCCTCCTAATTTAACACTGGAAGTCTTGACTGTATAATTTATTACTATCTATTTAACTATATAGTATTTAAAGATGTTTCAGTCTTAAAACGTAAACTCTCCAAAGTATTTAACTCACGATGTTTAATAGATGACTATTGAATGATTCCCAAAAATACTACTATTTCCAATTCAGACCACGAGCTAGTCGAGTCGGAGGACCACGTGGAAGTGAACGGCGTGGTGTTCAACAAGCCGTTCGTGGAGAAGCCGGTGTCCGCGGAGGACCACAACATCTACATCTACTACCCGACCTCCGCGGGCGGTGGGAGCCAACGACTGTTCAGAAAGGTGTGTAGTTCTAGTGTCTCAAATGTTAGTCAGGTCGTTCGATAGATGTCACTCTAAGTTCAAATAAAAACGGATCTATTCATTGTACTACGAAATAATCGAGGCTGAATATTGATACTAAATTAAACTTTTCTTAATTTTAGACTAATTGAAAATAGAGGAAACGTTCCTAACTCGCCTTGTATTCGATCTTCGTTTAAATTTAACAAACTCATTTTGGATGCAAAGTTACCTAACGTACGTTTCAGATTAACACTGCAACGCATTCGTCTTTGTGAGCAGTGTTGATCTAAGAATATTTAAGTTCAAAACTTGAAATTACCAAAATAAATTTATTTTTTACAGATTGGAAGTCGCAGCAGTATTTATTCTCCTGAGTCTAGAGTTCGGAAGACTGGTTCTTTCATTTATGAACGATTTTATGCCTACAGATGGTAAAAAAATATTCATTATTATTTTCTCTCAAATATAAAATCAATATTCTGAACTGTTTACAATTATTACCTTCAAGAACCAAAATTAGTTATAAACTCTAGACAATAATTATTATTTAAAGATCATGTTACTGTCCAGAATATACAAAAAACCTGTATTCACACACTTATTGGGAGAAAAAGCTATTCTGAAAACAAAATTCTCTTTAAATAATGAAAAACATTTGTTTCGTTTTTGAATGTAAAATATTTTTTATTTGCTCATCTTTGGTGTACACTAAAGCGTATTAAAACATAAATAAAAACGACCAAATACAGATAAAGACAAATAAAAAAAAACATAAAAAAGGCCACACACACAGATAACAAAAAAAAAATTGTCGATCTCAGGCACAGACGTAAAAGTGTACACGGTGGGGCCGGACTACGCGCACGCGGAGGCGCGCAAGAGCCCCGCGCTGGACGGCAAGGTGGAGCGCGACTCGGAGGGCAAGGAGATCCGCTACCCCGTCATCCTCTCCAACCAGGAGAAGCTCATCTCCAGGAAGGTGTGCCTCGCTTTCAAGCAGACCGTCTGCGGGTTCGACCTGCTTCAGGTAATTGACACCACTACCACGACCTAAAATGTCTTTTGACACCTTTGCGTTTGACTGCGAATAATTGCAAAAATGGACAGGATTTCAAATTACCAGTTGGATAAGTTGGGACGATAATAATATCACGATATTAATTTAACAACTAAAAATAAAAAAATAAATTGTGGAGCAATGATAGTGACTTAGAGAATAGTGTAATCGAAGTTGGAATGGGTCATTTGACCCGCCCTCGGTAAAATAGTGTTAAATGTGTAAACTAGATGGAAATTTACTGTTAGAGTGCACTCTCATACGTTTGATGAGTAGTTGAAGTGTAGAATTAAATAAAATGTAACTAAGTCATTAAATGACTTTTAATCAATAAATACCTTTAAAAGGTTTTGCCCATGTCAAATAAGGAAAGGTAATAAAATAAATTCTTAAGTAGATTTAATATTTTAAACTTAGATCCACAATCCCTCCTTCAAAAAAACAAAACAAGGCCTTGTCTTTTTGAAGTCCCGAGGTATTATCCTGCTTGCCCTTCCTAAAATCTAGCCCTGCCCAATGGTATCCAGAAAAGTATACTATTACTGAAGAATAAAAATAATAAACGCAAGCGAAACCGAAGCTAAAATATAGTAAATTCTAATAAAGAAGTAAAATCTCAAGAAAGTCTTGTACCTACCTAATACCTACTAATGTACTTGGTATACTTGTGAGTTATTTCCTTAAGATAAAATATTCGCGTAAATCACAAATAATCCCGTGATATGGATAATAGATCACTTACAAAAGTCTCAAGTGCTCATCATTCATATCATAAGTGTCTGACACTTTATCTAACATTATGTCAAGTGTGTGTGATTGCGGGACCACATGAAATGATATTAAAAACAAAATAAATAAACAACGGACTGACTAAGAAAGCATTCAAATTAGGTACAAGACTAGACCTAGACTAAATGCCAAGTAGATTGGGTATAGATTACGTTAAAGAATCCACTCCTATAAAATGAATTACTATTCAGCAGTTCTATTTTTTAAAATATGGAAAGGTTATTTCCACGCAACATCCCAATTTAGAAATTTTAATTTCTTATGTTTCTTGGGGTCAGACGTCGATGAAAACTAAAAAGGTCCAATAGGTCTCATGTCCAAACACGCGTAAAAAATAAGTATAACAAGCGCACGTGCGCGGCCCGACGTCAGTGGCGGACGCGACCAATCGGGCCAGCCCGACCAATGGGGCAGTCCGACCAATCGATTGGTCACGCGGCGATTGTAGCGATATGTCAACATCGTTGTTCTTTTGTCATTGATTAACGCACGTTGAAGGTGGTACAACTTTTTGGGGTTCAACTTTCCTTCTTTTTCTGCTTTG
The DNA here is from genome assembly GCA_018250225.1 of Udranomia kikkawai. Taxonomy (NCBI): domain Eukaryota; kingdom Metazoa; phylum Arthropoda; class Insecta; order Lepidoptera; family Hesperiidae; genus Udranomia; species Udranomia kikkawai. The sequence goes on from DWTF01000690.1 coordinate 6,264, forward strand.
TAAGAGCAGTGTTCTTGCTTGCTTGCTTTGTTCTGGTTCGAAGCGTGTGGTAAGGAATTCCAACTTCGTCGTCAATGTTAGCAACGTATTTGCGATAGATTGTCTTTAGAAAAATCTTGGACGTTGTATTGAAATAAAGAGTTCGTATGTCCATCGGCAGCAGTGAGCACTTACTTAACATCACCTGATGCTCTCTCGTATGCGTTCTCGTGTCAGGTATGCCCGTTTGGTACCTTAGTGTGATAAAAATAAAACTTTACAAATATAACTGAAGATAGTCCGTAGAAGTATTACAACCCTTAAGAGTTGATCGGAGTCTTGCATTAGAGTTTTCTAACTTTCTTCTTTAATCTCCATCTTACCTTTCTACGCAATGGAATGGCATATTGTTGTCTTGACACAGGCTATCAATACCAATATAAGGTGAATATAATTTTTTGTAAAATGTAATCTGTGAAAACTACTTTTAACAAAATGTATTCGCCTAGATGACATCTGTTCTCTATTATCTTTAAAAGTCCCAGGTTTATCTATTTAATTATCTAATAGACGAGAGCAACACTCCATCCGTGATATAGGCATTTGTACTTGATAGGGTTGCTTTACTTTGTCGATTCCCTATTTGAACGCTTACATTACAAATACAGAATCTTTAGTATGGGTTTTTGTACATCAATGGATTACACGAATCATCGAACCCGCTTTATCCTTATCCTGTGGGATCGTTAGGGTTTTGTTTCACTCGCACAACGACATAAAAGAAACAAGCAAAGAATATATCTACGTTACAGGAGTGTAAATTTGTATACTTAAAATGAGTAAGTACTAGTGACGTGTAATAACAGATAGCATACAAATAAGTATTCGGTTTATTCCATTATTTTAAAAATCCATTTAATAAGTTTTCTAATTATTTATTCGGAACGTTTTAAAACAACTATTTTTCTTGAATTTGAACGTGTAAATACTTGTAATTTATGAATCAATTTATCATCAAGGTTTTCTAGCCGTGATACAACTTCTTCTATACTTGCAAAAATGAATATCAACAACGAATATCGAATATAATAAGAACATCTTAAAACAACGAATATTAAGTATATTCAAAATTACCCTTCAATAAAAACAAAAACATGTACATTTAGATTTCGGAAAGTAAATAAAATCGTGAAAATGTTTTCCTGTTTAAAATTAATTTTCGTGCAAACTGCAAGTAAGTTCAATCAAGAAAGCAATTAAGCGACTCTTAATTTGAAATGATTTCGGTCTTCAATGCACTTATATTTGTGCACTAGTTTTATGAACCGACTTAAATTAAAACCATGCCTTAAATTTATGACTAAAATAAAGCGGGAGCTTATTTAAATATTTCGAAACCCGATAGAGTTTTAAACACCGGCATCATAAGCATGTTAGTTAATTTTAACGGCATATGTGTATAATAAGTACCTAAACTTACCACAAAATGGAATTGTACATATAACAACGATGTCTATAGATGACATGTTATCATGTATCTGGCTATTCGCTTATTGTTTTAAAAATAAATAAAAAAATAAAGAAACATTTGCAAGGAAAGCTTGAGATAAGACAATTTTTCCTTTTCCCAGCATGATGGAATTCTCAAACAATTTTAACGGGACAGAATGTACCGTTCGGTATACCTATAGAATAGACACAAAGTACGCTTATTATTCTATGTACTATTGTTGTATGTACTAGTATCGGGTGGTGAGTGAGTATTCCAGGATGTCCCTGCACCCGGCGCGTCCCCCGGGAGCGCGGAGTGTATTGCCCCGACCCCGCTATAAGTGATTGCCGTGCATCGATCAAGTGTTTTAAGAAAATTTTCTGTACGACTACTTAAATATATTGATATATCATTGTCGAAGAAAGAATGAATAATATGTTCTCCCTTCTCCCTATATGGGATCTTTCATTCCAAGCAACGGAGTCACAAGTCATCTTCTTGAATAAAGCAAACATAATAATTACATTGACCAATTGTTAATTTTATTACACTACTTTGTACTTATTTATTTATGTTTGAAAAAAATAATAGGCAAATGTAAAATAAAATATCTCTACTGTTTTCAAATTATTTGTCTGTGAGTAAGTAGGTATTAGGTTGAAGATTGTAGAGCATATCGTGGTGGTGGTTCGGTAATAATCCATTATATGTCTTATAAAATAGACTGATCATTCTACTAGTTTCAATGTTTTATGAAAACAAAAATGTTATTTTGTACCAATATATAAATATTATAATGACAAAATATTTTTAATGCTCTCGGAGTTGCGTATTATATTACCGGTATAAATTCATTTTTTAAGCAATTCTAGGAAGTTACGCATCTATGGAGCATCAATAGATTAATGATTTAGTTTTTAGCACTCAAAAAAGGTTTAAACGAGTACGCTGCTATGTTGCATACATAATGCCACACATAAAATAGTACCTAACACATATAACTTGAGGTCAAAGATTCAAAGGAGACCCAGATTATTTGAATTCATTGATTTAGTCTATGGAAAAAATAGTTATAAACGATACACGTTATTAGTCACAAATAACTTTTCCTAAAAACTTCCTCATCTAATATTAATTCAAATCTTTATACAAACATAAACATCATATTATACATTATACCTACAGAGATTTAAGAAAGGTTGTAGAGTCTTGAACGTAAATTATTATCGACAAACGCTAACCTAAACCTTTTCTTAATGTATGCGCTGCCACGACTCAGCACGAGATCACAAAATCAGCTCTATACTGAGGGCATAGAGTTCAGAATCCCTTGGTTGCCAATATTTTAATACGGCAGAGGGAGAGTTCAGGGGGAAATATGAGTCGCGGGAAGAAAAGCTACTTGTTGTAGATATGCCACTTTACATTGTTGGTGTTGTACATAATGCGTTATGTCCTATATACCTAGGTCTAGTTGGTAGCGGCAAGTACCGCTTAGTTCCGACGAGGAGGCACTGGGATGCCCTTTTGTTGCCTCCAACTACTTAGCGTTTGAAAGAGACGGTTAGGGCAAGAGCGAGATAGAGGTAAGTTGGTTAAATACACAGTTTAGTGAAATACTATGTTGACATTTCAATGTTTTATTTATTTATTTCAATTTCAGCGACCAGAACTTATATTATTTTAATCAATCCAACGAGAAAGCTTTAACTAGAAAATGGGTTCTCTATCTTTCTTTGTTTATTTTGTACCATCTTTCTTGGACCTACATGCTAGGAACGGTGCGTGTGAACGGGTGTTATACATATTTCCATAATTATTTTCGCAGTATGTTTGTAGTTTGTAGGTTGCAAATATATTGAAATGCAGGTTTTAGCATTTCAGTATTAAAAAAGATATGAATATAAAGTAATCATATTCTTGTACGCTTTACCTACGTTTAGGAGACATTTTGCCATTAATTAACTAGCAATGTTATAGTGTTTTGTCTTGTTTTTACATAAACTTTCATATTGGTAGATGGGCTGTTATTGCCTGTTGTTTCATGGCCCCTTCTAAAATGGATCTCTGTGGCTCATTAATCCATGTTAAATAAAACAAAAGCATCTGTGTAGTGGGTAACGCTGGAGGCGAATAATAATAAGTTCCGTTTCCGAGACGAGCTCGAAATCGGATGACAATACAGAATCGGGCGACAAACACACACCCGACAGGTAAATCACCAAAGTAGCAGATACCAGTAGACGCAGTACGAAAATTGGCGCACAAAGGACGCTCTTCAGTTCCGAAATATGATAAAATATATCGGATCGGCGAGCACTCGGCACTCGCGCCACGGATTGAGCCAATCCCGCGAATTGGTCTTATTGCCAATTTGCGTCACATCAGCTAAAGATTAGATTTCTTGAAGCCGGGAGAGGTGATGAGATCAGGAACGTCGCGTTACGCCCAGGGCTGTGTGTAATGTAGCGAGCTTCGATATAGCTTTGCATTATAACATACTACATGTTTTCTTTATCATAGGTTTTTTTATATAGTTTGAGGCAGCAAACGAGCTCATGGGTATATGTAGTCAACCTAAGACAGGATTGAAGTTCTTTCTCAGGTAAATTACAAATGCGTTGCTACCCCTGAATATTAAGTTGGAACGGTTGTTAAGTATGTCTCTCTCATCACACCCTTCAAACTAGAAAACTGCTGTAATAAAGCAGAAATAGGTATAGCTGTAGAGCCAACGAAGTCGAACCGTAAAAGGTTCTACCACCTTCAAAAAAGTTATTCACCAAAGCTATATAAGACAGACAACTGATTTAATTCTATTCAATAGTTCAAATGCAGAAAATGTCATAATAAATTATGAATTTTAACTTGTTTTGTCAAAAAATAATACTTATTAGCTCCAATAAAATAAAAAAAGATTCTAATGAAGCATTTTGTATTTCGTATTTTGTTTGAAGACAGACAAATCTGAACTGTTTTTTTCATTAGCTTCAAACTTCAACCCTATCTACAAACTCTACATTATCCCAAAATGAAAATCTATGATAGGGATATGAATAACATATTTCCATCCTAGAGATTCGGATTTTATCTAAAGTCAACATTTCAAATTTTAGAAACG
>DWTF01000691.1:0-10850 GCA_018250225.1 Udranomia kikkawai
AGTATGTAGTAGTTTCAAGGAGTTTTACTAGTATTACTGGTTTGCATTTTAGTAAAATTTTAAGATTACATACTCAATATTGCATTAGGTTATTCATTGAAATATTCTTTTGAGTATTTGAATATTGAAAAATGGTTATATTTGACTACATATGTTTGTTTAGATATAACCTATTCACACTGTATTTATAGTTAGTATCTAATTATTTAAAATAATCCTTACTGATTCATTTTTGTAGGTTTTTAGAGTAGCAGGAAAGTATGTAGAGCTAAACCCTGCATTCAGAGACTATCAGGAAAGAACAGTGAAGGTAGCGGAAGTTTTGCAAAAGCTCAGGAAAGATGATGAAATATGCGCTCTTAAGGGTTGGAGAGATGAGGTATGTATTACAAACTTCTATTCCTTAATAAAAATGCATGAACTTGATTGAATTGTTTTGTATATCCCCAGCTAAAATTAATGGCATAAGAATCATAATATAATATTAATGGAATGAAATGAATACACTTTATTGTACAAATAATACAGCGAGTGGACTTAATGCTAAGTAGCATTTTCTTGCAGCCAACTTTTAGTGGTGAGGAGCTAATTGAGGGTAGTGTACTGTAATATTATGCAAATAATATTTTTACACCAGTGATTTACACTCTTCAATGATAAATAAATGTTGTAATATGATAACTTGAAATGGTTGTTTATCTTATCCTGCATATAATAAAGTATGAAAATGATTGTAAATTACGAATAGGATGTAAACTACCTTACATATATGACATAACTTGTAACTACACATATTTTAATTTAATCACATTGTAACTAAATTTGAGAAATTATTGTTGCAGTGCTTCGCAGTCAGTACACCATTTTACCATGAGAGTCTCTTGGAAATGGACCGAAGTGCTGTATGTCTTTTTGGGATTCGTAACTACGGTGTCAGCGTTACTGGATATCTTAATCATCCATCTAAGGGATTATGTATCTGGTTGCAGCAACGTAGTTTCACAAAGCAGACTTGGCCTGGTGAGAATTAGCATCTTATCAAGCAATAAAAATAAAATATTGTGTGATAATTTGATATCACTGGCTGTAGTTACCACGACTTTTTATAAAATTATATTAAACAACACTCAATGTTGTCGTTCACATTTGTCCACAAATAAATTTGTTGAGTCATTTTGTTTTCTGATATGCATATGTGTATGTTATTCTATATCCTGAAATGTTTGATTCTTATCCTAATTTGTTCTGACTACACTTTATTTTAATTTAATTTCAGGAAAATGGGATTGTTTTGTAAGTGGTGGTTTGGCAGTTGGATTTGGTATCTTGGAGACTGCAATAAAGGAGGCAGCAGAAGAGGCATCAGTTGTTGGAGAGCTAGTGAAGAAACTCGTACCAGCTGGATGTGTTAGGTATGTTAATCTAAGCTGGAGGTTAATTGTTAGTTCTTAGACAAACAATTGAGATGGAAGAAAAAATTGTTGCTCCTAATTTCTTATTGGCATTATCATTTCAACTAAAACTTAGAAACTACTTTTATAATGTCACATCTGCACTTAATTACATTAAAATAAAGTGGTTAGAAACCAAATAGTCATAATATATTTTTTTCAGCTTTTATTTTGAAAGTGAACGAGGACTGTTTCCAAACACAGAGTATGTGTATGACCTAGAGCTTCCATTGGATTTTGTGCCACAAAATGCTGACGGTGAGGTTGAGAGTTTTGAGTTGTTGACTGCAGAAGAATGTGTGCAAAGAGCTCTTACACCTCAATTCAAGACAACCAGTGCCCCTGTTCTGATTGACTTCCTGATACGAAGAGGATTTATCAATCCCGAAAATGGTAAGATTGGCTTAAGTTTGCCTATGTTAGTTTAAAAGAGTTTGTTTATACTTTTAGATTGCAGAGAAATTTCATAAATATAACTACTCCATTTATAATTACTCCATTGTAACATCAGCATTTAATGAACATGTATTTAATTTTCCAGAACCGAATTACAGACATTTGGTGGAATTACTCCATGTTCCACTACAGTCTATCTACAACTGGTCTCATGAAATTACTACTAACGGCGATAACTCTGAACGGCAGTACTAATTGGTGTGGTTTTTAATTTTTATGTTAGTATAAATTGTTCTATTAGTAATACAAAGCTAAAAGAAGTAATGTTATCTACAACCAAATCTTTATGGATTTCACGAACAGTGTGAATGTTATATTTATGAATTAAATTATGTGTTGAACATGGCCTAATTTATGACATGAGGTTTATGTAATTTTAATTACTTAGGTAAGCTTTAAGTATTGCCTGAGTATACTGGACTATGTCTTTTTCTCTAATGTGTTTACACATTGACCAATTCCTGATGTGTATTTATGGCATATTAGATGACATGTTAGTTATAGCTAGATATGTTTAATTTCTGTGATACTTTACCACTTTGGTATAAGGGATTTGTAGATTATTTTACTATGATTATCAATTATAATGTCTTTGCGATGATTATTTATTATTACTTTTAACAACAATTACCCCAGTAATATTATGATTTTGGTTGGTGTTCAAAATTATTTATCACACTGTACTTATCAGATATACAATAGCAACTTCTATTTTAATATAATAGTCTAGTCATCATTATTTTCATAAGTCAGTTCAGAAGATTATTGTCATCATGGATCACTTAGTTTTTGGCCATAAAATAACATTTTATTTTTAATACATGATAGTAGAAAACATGTTCTTATTAACTGAAAAATTTGGAAGTTTCTCATATTTGTTTATTAGATTTCTAAAATAACCAATACTATGTCAGTTGCCTCCCTCAAACATACTTCTTTAATAAATTCCAATTAATAGATTCCAATAATTCTATATGACCTACCTTTGACCTGGATTTGCAGTGTACTAAAGTTCTGCTACAGGTTATGTTGTGTATCAAACTCTCTGCACAGATGAGATAATTATCTTCGAGCATGTGCTATGTCTATGTTGTTAATGAATTTTCGTCTTATTCCATTTAAAATTTGCATGATAGAGTTAGAAACAGTGTTAAATTATTATTTTTATTTGTGGTCCTAGCTGATATTAGATACAAACAACTTTCAACTTGTATTTGATGAGAATGCCCTGAATGTCGAAGTTAGTCGAGATCACAGGCGGGAATTTACCAGTTCTGTTGTATTCTAATTCTAATTAAAATTATAATTGATATTAGGTATCTTTTGTATTAACCATTTGGACTGAATTTTGTCAACAAGGTATTAAACACGTTTTTTTCTTTCTATAGGTACTTGGAATGGTTTTATTTGATTTTTAGACAGGTTTTATATTATAATGAGGATAAAAAGTACCCATTTAATCAATAGTCTGTTTATAGAAATTATGCCTCGTAATTCATGAAATCTTCTTAATTATTGTTATTTTTAACAGCATGATAACAGCTAATTACAGTAGGAATTAGGAGCTCATGGAAAAATAGGATGACATGCCTTTTTATTTTAGGCGAGAACTAATCATGATGACGAAGCAAACTACATATTCTGATTTCAGGTGCCCTAGGGCATGTGATAGGGCACCAGTGAATACATATAGCTACTAACTTTTGTATTCTTTGAATGTACTTGGGAAAATATTAAGGGATCAAAATAATTCTAGTTTCTAGCGAGTTTTCGAATAGTAGTATTTTCGTTAAAATTGTCGTGTCGGAGTTTTAACAACACAAATATAGACCGGGAAGTATTTTGCTTTTAGTTATTAAGACAACATTTTAATTCAAAATTCAAACGTGCTTCGTTTAGTTCTTAGCGTGATTAGCTAGTGATTAGCGTGAGGAAAAAGTATCGAATTTTGCAGTTATTCTTTTGGTTCACAAACAAACCGTTTTATGGAATAGATCACTTTTAATTTAGTTTATTTCTTTTTATACACATTGATTCAAGCGTTTCCCTTAATTTTTTACTCTAGTGTAATATCATTGTTTCTAATGGGGGTACCTAAATGTTCTTGATAAAGTTTGCCATGCAGAGTAGTTACCGACATGACAATAGAAATGAAAAGTTTTTGATGTTTGAATTATTTTTAAGTTGTGTACGCACTGACGTTCAAATTGATAAAATCTATTATACAAAATTGATTGGTGCTAATTGGTTTTCTTCGTGGTTATTATTACATGTTTATTTGTAGTGAAAGAAGAAATCATTGGAATTTAGCTAATGTCTGTAATTTTTTTTTAATATTATCCATGTTATAAATATCGAAAGATACATGTTATGCCTCTTTATGTATGTTCAGCCTCTTCCTTCATCAAAGACACAAAATCGTGTTGTGAGACAATTTTACTTTACAATGCCTTATTTTTCATACAGTCCGTAACAAAATTTTCAGTTTTGTCATCATTATATATTTTGATTATTTATTTTCTTATCATTTTCATTACCTTTTATTTCCATATCTTCATATAACTTATAACGTCTATAATATTGTGCTTACTAGGTAGTTAATTATTTTCAAGCTATAGCTAAGTATTTTCAAGTAAGATTTGGTGTGCTGATTGGGAATTGAGGCAGCGAAACACAGAAGCCTATTATAATCAGTTGAGAAGTTGGCTTTATATTAAGTAAAGTAACGAAATTAGAAAATAAGTATGTTAATATTCAAAAATTGTAATATATTAAGCTTGATGCTTACGGTTCCCCATACGGAAGGCAGCGATGCCCCCCTTTTTCTTTTATATATCTTTACAGCATAATATAGTACAAATTTTACTAATTAACAATCGACATATAAACAGGGCAATGAGGTGGAGTTCTACCCCTAATATAGTGGACTGATTCCAGTGACCAGAATGTTGAATTTTGTATACTATTTTACATTTGGTATAGCACTAGAATAGTAATTTTACCTGTATTGAATCGCAGCATGTTGTTGAAACATACGTTCTACAATTATACCGATAATTGAATACCCTAAATTGTCATGTAGTTCGGGATCAGGAACGATCATTGTGAATATTCTTACAAAGTAGGTTTAGTATTTGTAGTGGAAAATGTTAATCTAGTTATTTGTATACCTATTCAGTTACACAATTTTATACTTTTCTATGACCACGTGTTATTTGCCAAATGTTTTTTTATGTAACCATGAGTAACATAGCAATTTATCTCAACTAAAATTTATAATTCAATTATAACAACTACATTTGGAATAATAGGGCTCTTCTATAAAGAAAGATTGTTAATAAAATTAAAATTACTTCAAAATCGGTTGTTTTATTAATTCAAGAAAGTTCATGGCACTTCCAACCATTTTGAGTTGGGCAAGTCTTCATTAACTTTGTATTTATATATATTGTGTAACAGAAGTACTCTTTACAATATTTTAATAATTGGTTTGGCGTGCATTCAGATTGAGGGACTATGTTCGATTTTTGGTTTATGAAAGTAAAAGTTACCATGTTACCAAACAATTGTAATTTTAACAAACTGACAATTCGAACTTTGTTCCCTAATCTGCACGAACGACTTAGTGTGTAAAGAAATATGATGTGTAGTTGGGTGCTACCAATAGAGGTACCTAATACACGCCTGTTTGAAAGTTTGGTCGATTTCAATCCTTCAAATACCGCCAACTTTTTGTAAGATGGTAGAACAATTCGTGGGTCGACTCCGCAGGCACCACCGCTACGTCCACGGTCTGCTTTTTATCAGAAATATTCTTGCTGCTGTGTTCAGGTTTTGAAGAATGTGGCAAGGGTACACACTTTACCGAAGCGTTCCAATTTAGTATTCATGTGTAGCAATGCATCTATGGTAGACTTAAGAAAAGTCTTCGATCAAACAAAACACGTTCGAATAGACTTTAGAATCTTTGTTTATTTGACTGCGCGCGAGCGATTTTGCAAACTTTGCAAATCTGTAGAGAAATCCTCGGCTAGGTTTAAAGCTATAAAATTTAACCTCTTAAAGGGGGGATAAAAAATCCTTTATTAAATTCGTATGTATGTAAAGAAAAACCAACATTATAATAAGTATTTTTTTATTTTTACGGTTTTGTATATTCTAGCGGACAAACTTGTAAGAAGAATAGGGACTTTGTCATAAAAGTCAAATAATACAATATATGTAGATAAAAATAAGTAGCAAAAAGAAAAATCTTCGTCATACAAAGTACGTATGGAAACGTATGCTTTTTGTTTGATGGTTTACACTATAGTGTATTATCGATGAAAATATAGTTAACAGATGATTTCAACATTCGGGAGTTACTGTGTTAGTATCTTTTTATGTACACAGTAATAATTACCGACGAGTAGATGAGTCTTGTACGAATCTGCAAGCAGCATTCGAAATAAAACGAATACATAGAACTAAATTGTGTCACTAACTTATCTTGTATCAAACCTAAACCTTATATATGTTAAAATAAAAACGATTAATATTATTATAGCAACGGATTATATAGTTTTAAACCTGCGTAAGTTGTAACTTAAAGAAGTGGCAACAAAAAATATAGTGTTAGATAAAATGCTATTTGTATAGTAAAGAAATGAAGTTAGTTCCGCAGGGATCAATTTGTTATACAGCTTATTGTTATAAAGAGTACAAATTTAAAGCATATTGTTGCATTGCTTGTATTACTATAGTTTATAATTGTCAATTGTTGTAAAATCTATATTTTCTAAAAGTACCTTGCTTGCATTAGTAGCTTAATGTAATATTATATCTGCCAATGTAAATTACATTTTTCATCATGATATTCGCCCATAACTTTGTAACAAATCCCTTTCAATTCTCCTGCTTTTATTTTTGTCAGTATAACCAGGCAGTGAAATTTGAATGCTTTGTATACTTACTCTTTAGATATATTGCTTTTGTTGTAACATTACATATGTATGTGTGATTTGAAAACAACAAAAAGTTATTAGTTATTACAATTTAGATTTTTGACCAGTTTCATGTATTGTAAACCGCATAAGCAATGTCAAACTAAAACGTCGGGAGAAGCTGCTAAGTGAAATCAATCCCTACGACATAGCTCCTAGTAGTCGTCGCCGCGCGATATCACTTCCTTGCAAGTGGGGCGCAGCAGGATGGTGTGCTCGAACTGGGCAGTGTAGCAGCCCTTGATGTCGCAGAGCGGTGGGTACGCGTCGACCACGCCCTTGTCGCACAGGTCCTTCAGGGCCATCGCGTAACGGGACGCACCAGCTCGCTCCAACCACCGCTTGCAGAACGCAAGAGTTCCAAAGTTTTTATTGATCAAGTTCAGCAACTGTTTGGATGATTGCAATCTGGAATAGAAATTTGATTTCTTTTATTATTACTCTGCTGTTAAATTTGTTCAATAAGATTACTATTGATTATGTGCAATATTTCATGGTAATATATAACTGGGAACTAGGGTGATGGTCAATAATAATTCATCAGTGGCATAATTGCTGTTAGGCACCAACCGCAATATTGATGATGTGAACTTCCAAATATGTGCTTATGCTTAAACTTTTGATTATACCACCATAATCTTTTATATGATATTTAAATTTACTGCAGCCCTTTTTACGTTCCTATGTTGAGCATGGGTTCCTTGTTTCTTGCCATAACTGGAAAAGACATAGAAGAGCCAATGTGGATAATAAATTAAATTACCGTAAGGGAACAAATTGCTGGTCAAAGTTCTTCATGTAGTGGGAGCAGTCCATGTCGTCATGAACTTGTCCACGTCCTGTGGAACCAAATGTTTCGATAGCGTAGAACTCGTTCTCTTCCATGCGTGTAGTTTCCCCGCCCTTAACAATTGGCACTGTTTTCCCAGCATGAATTCCTAAAAAAAGTTTAAATAATGTTTATTAGTAAAGCTTCATGGTTTTTTTAAGTTAAATTTTTTTCAATAAAAAGACACTACTTACTGTATGGGCCTATGGAGTGGCCATTTAAGTTGCGTATTGGTTTTACTTGGTAGACCTCACCATCTAATTCAACTTCATGAGACTCCATCACCTACAAAAAAATATTGTGAAATAAAACTATGTATATTCAAGTATATGAGTTGAGATAAAAGTTTTCGTTTTTTAAGTATTTTTATTTTAATGCATCTTTGAATTTGTATACAATGACTATTAGAAGTATTTTGGTACTTATGTACCATTCCCATGCAAGTGTTAATGAGTTTTCAAGCTTTGCCCATGTGCCCATTTACACAAAACAATATTTTTGCCTGTTGAAAACCATAATGATCGAATCTTACAATTAGGCAATTTTACATTCAAGATTCTCTCTATATAAACAACACAGTGCAGTTATTTGTCCAAAATGTATGCAATTGTTGTTTTTTAATTTTGATCACAAAACATTACGCAAATGAGGTTTAATACTCAAGTCCGAAAGCTCACCTCTTGTATTGCAGCTCCAACGTCGCACAACCGCACGTCAACACCGGAGGCCTTGATGCCTGCCTCGGTGGCCTCCTGCACGCCCTTCACTAAGGGATCGTAGCGCGGGTTGAAGTGCAATGTGAACGCGCAATCTATGATGCGGCCATTGATGTGCGTCCCAAAGTCTATCTTGACCACGTCGTCGTATTCGAGTACTGTGTTGTCGCCTGTGTGAGCATTTTCATATTGGTTAGTGTGTTACTATCTCAACTGATTTACTAACTTTTCATTGACTAAACTTTTTAATAACTTTTAGAAATATTAAGGAACGTTTATGTTGATTGTTTTAAGCATTAAGTTTACGTATGCACAAATGTACAAAAAAACAAACAAAGACATGTAGAAAATGTAAAGATACCAAAAGGAAAGCTCATTGGAATCTAAATCTTGTTCAAGCACAGAAATCACAAGAAAAATAAGTAACAATAACCTGTATTTGGAGTGTAATGTGCAGCGCAATGGTTGCGACTGCAACCAGTGGGGAAAGCCAGCCCCGCTTTGAGTCCATCCTCGCCAATCAGACGACGGGCAGTTGATTCAAGCTCCTCACAAATTTCTATCATGGTCATACCAGGCTTTATCCAGTCACGGATGTGTTTGCGTGTCTGAAATAAAGTAAGAAATTACTTCTGTCACATTTACTACAAGAACAAAGAAAATATTGAAATCATGACTAAGACAAAAATTTAAGAAGGTAGAATAATTGTTTGTTTGAAGCACCTATTTTCTGCTTTACATTACCGTTAAGTAATGTTCTTGCTGCTGTGTCCTGGTTTGAATTGGTTTGGGTGTAAGGAAATCATACTTAACTAAAGCATAGGTAACAACACATTTGTGCTCAACCTAGGAAAGAACTTTCTATGTTCCTTTATATATTCCTATTTTGGTTGATTACAGATGGCCATGTGTGGCAGTGACCATTTACCATTATGTGGACAGCATGCATGTTTGCTACTCAGTTAGTTATAAAAACATGAATCAAATGATAACCTGACGGTGAGCTTCTGCGGCGTGCCTTATCTCCTGGTAAATGTCTTGGTGAAGTCTGTCTAAAGCTCTTTTCTCTTCGCTTGAAAAGCGATCTTTAGCAGTTCTTTCATCAATGCCCTCAGCAGGGCCATGTTCCATTATTTCACCCTCAGGAAAGTTGCCTTAACAGAAAAAATTAATAGTAGTAACTTGCTAGAATATTTGTTTCAATATTCTAGCAAGCAACAGCTTAAGGGCAGGGCAAGTAGTTATTAAATCTTAATTATGTTAACTGATATACTGGTTTGCTATCGGATATAACTATTTCATTTTTAAACACTATTTTTCTCAATGATTTCATATTAGCATGCTAATGATTTAGTGAAGAATAGTGACAGAGACAGTCACTAATACAATTAAGATACTGGGGATAATCTTAAATCTATAGTTCCATTCCAAACATTTGTTTTGTGTATATAAATAATGTTTCAATTGAATAGGTTATGTGTCATAAACAGTATTTGTACATGATAACATGGTTGTACTGAATTGGCTCAATACATACTAATTTTCCTGTTAATTAATGCATTAAGTATATGTATTTTAGTAATAAAAATTTAATACAATTTATTCCATCTGTAAATGTATTTACGGTTTTTGAAAAACATACCATTTGGAAACAACTCGGATATTGGTATAGTGGGAGGCTTGGTCTGCACCTTTCCACTGCCTTTATTGGACTTATTTTTATTCTTTTTTTTCTTTTTCTTTTCCTCGCCATCGCCGAGTTCATCGTCCACATTAATTGTTTGCACTTTGTCCGAGACTTCGGCAACACCATTACCGACAGATTCACTGGTCGCTAAAATCATATACACATAAACACAAGTTCAACCAAATAACAATAATTGCAAAAAGGAATGCAATCCTATTTCTCGCCCGCACTTAAAAACTTAAACCTAACCTGTTTTCTTCTTCTTTTTTTTCTTTTTCTTCTTCTTGGCGGGATCTTTGGGGTCCTCCGCGCCGTCTAATTCTTCTTCTTCATCATCATTTTCCAGATTTTCAGGATTTATCACTTCGTCTACAGTTTTAACAGCAGCCATTCTATAATTAAATTGTAATTTTTAAAAATAAAACCTGCCTCGTGACGATTGCCTCCAGTTCCAAGTGTTTTTTATCAGTTCAATCGTTCAGTCAACTTCAATATGTCACTTTATTTTTAAATTATACGAACAATGGCTGCCCTGACGTAGATTCTAGGAAAATAACCATCTTTGGCTTAACCACTGTTGCCAACCTTAAAAGACTAAAAAACAACGCCTAAAAAAACAGTAGAAAGCAGTAGATTAGGAAAAAAAGTCAGATTTTATCATACATCAGAGTTACGCGCCACGAGAGTGAGCCGGATCTGCGAGTCGAACGACCTTTTTTTTTTTTTTAG
>DWTF01000692.1:0-10844 GCA_018250225.1 Udranomia kikkawai
AATATTAAAAATGCGTTTAATGAAATATAATGAAAAAGACAATTTAAATTAGAATAAACATTAAAATAGAGCACTGAATTGCAATTTAACCAATTTTAATTATACAAAATAAAAACAATAAAAAAATTCCAAATTTATAAATAATTACATGAATTTGATCAAATAATAAACATACATCATATAAACGTTATGAATCTCCAATGAGCTGAGATGCTAAATTCTTAAATTGTATAGGGATGGTTGGAAAATATCTATCTCGGAAAGTTTCTGGCTTATGATTCTTCGCTATTGTCAATAACCAGATTAACTTTACCTATGTTTTTTGGACCTGACCGACTCACTGACATAAAAACCACAGAGCCTAAACCACTATACAATTAGAAATTTAAAATTTTGCACTTATTCCTCTCATGACATAGACATCCACTAAGGAAGAATTTTTCAAAATTCCGCTCCTAAAGGGTACAAGTAGGGGTTGTATAGAAAAATATTAAATGCTTTACCAATTTCCTTGAAACTTTGCACAAGTGTTCTTTATTATAAATAATAAAACATATGTTTCAGCTTCCTTGAGTATTCAATATATAAGGATGGTTAGAAACAAAAAAAAGTCATTTGTTTTGGCAGAAGCTAGTACAAATATGTATAAAAACTTTTATATTAACCTTCCTACTTTATGGCAGTTTGCTTTTCTGGTCTAATGTAGTAACAGTAGTTTTCCTCTAAGATTAGATTTACCATCATTTTCATCATCACAGCACCTTTTAGTAAAAACTTTACATAAAGGCTCCATGAATAAAAAAAAAATTATAGCAGTAGATAAAGACAAATGTCAATGTGAGTTTATATATGAAATAATAGATTTAATAATAGTGAAAACACAGAAAGAGGTATTAAAAATGATATAACAAGTTAAAAATAAACATTGTGATGTCAATACTGCCTGCCCCATTTTGATCACTAGGCCATACAACAGACTTTCTTTAGTAATTTGGACTTGACATAGGATAGTATATTTGGCTGCATTATATCCTGGCGGTTTGACTGGTACGGTGGTTGCAGGTGCAGCTGGAAACGGAGCTGCCAGCTGGGCTTTGCTGCGCCTGCTCCACGTCAGCCCTCAATGCAGCACACTTCCGAACATTTTGCCGACAGGCTTTGGAGCAGTGGGATACATCACTCCAGCTCCTCACAAATTTGAACTCCTTATCCTCCAAGAAAACTATCAAACCTATTCTTATTATCCTTGGGCAAAATGAAATGACAATAATCGATAGATATCCAAATGCAGATGATAAGGAGGACGTTAAAGAGGATTCGGTAAAAGCGGCAACGTCAAAAGTGAAGTTCAAAAGGGAAAAGGGCAAAATCGGTAAAGGTTGTCAATGTTCTACATGTGGCAAGAAGTTCAGGTATCCACAGCAATTACACCAACATTTGAAGGAATCTACAGACTTCCAACGGGCTTGTCATATGTGTGCTAGAATTATGAGTAGGGATGAACTTGTATCCCACATGAAGGATGTACACGGTAGAAAACCTTACGACTGTAAGAAATGTCCAGCATTGCTACATTCATACAGTCAGTTCAAACGCCATGTGTTGAAGGCTCATTCTAAGGGATCAACATTTTGTGGTGACTGTGGACGAAGCTTCAAGTCCCCGCAGGCGTTCCACGCTCATCAATCAGTCCACAGCCTGAAGACCTGCCCGGGATGCGACAAACTCTTTCGTAACCAGACCTGTTACTTGTATCACGTTAAAAAGTGCTGTAATCTGGATAGTAGCAGACAAGATACGCATCGTACGAAGCACAAAGTCTTCGTCGAAGTCGAGAACCGTGTAAGCGATAAGAAAATCAAAGTGGGACTTCGCGGAAGCACCGATAAAGAGTGCATTTGTGACTATTGCGGCAAGAAATTTGCCGGAAAGAAGTTTGTCTGTGCGCATATCCAAATAGTCCACATGAAGAATACGCATAGGCCTTGTGTGTACTGTGGGAAATTGCTAGCATCTGCTCATATGACAGAACACGTGAAGAAACACGAAGTTATACAGATCTACAACTGCGAACATTGCGGTCTTGTGTTGAGGACAAGACTCGGCTACATCCAGCATTTGAGGTTGCACACAGGCGAAAAGCCGTATGAATGTCAGTACTGCGGAGAAACCTTTTCTGCGTCTTCACGAAGATCTCATCACATTAAAACTATTCATAATCCTGCCGAAGTCGAGCTGAAACACGCATGCGAGTTTTGTCCAGCTCGGTTCCGGCTTCCCTACAGACTCAAAAAGCACATCGTGGCCGTCCATAATGCCGATGCAGAGGACCCTACGTCGCTGCAGTTTGAGTGTGGCCAGTGTCATGAGAAATTTGCCTCTAATCGTGGCTTGCTCCATCATAGCCGAAAACATCAAGAACAATTCACAGCAAATCGGAAAGTGAAACGAGATGCCAAATTCAAAATCACAAATAAAGAACCCGAGAAGGAGGGGCTAGAAGATCATCGCGACGTATTAAGCTGAATTGCTTAATTTTTATCATAGTATTCTCAGCATCTAGTTTTTTTTTATTCCGATGTCACTTTGGGTGGTGTTTAAGTGAACGTTTACTCGCTATTGTCTGGACGGCCGTCGCACTAGTACTTAGCCATTTAATAGAACTTTATACATATTCTAGAATATTCAGAACTGACCGAAACTCACACTTATAATCATTGCTAATCGCAGTTTAGGTCTAGACCAGAGTCGCAGTATCGTACCGTGATTTTTAATTGGCACCACGTTACTTTCAATATTATGTGGGAAGAATTCTTGCATTTTTAAGCTTGTCTTAGTGTATAATACGAAATATTACATTGCAAATTAAACAATATGTAATATATAACAATATACCTATGTACTCAAGGATATGATTTTTTTCAATCCGTATATTAGTGAAGTGAAATAATTCTTACTCCTGCTCCTCAAATCGAATGAGGTATTGCGCATATTTCTAAGTGCAGTAGCAAGAATTTAAACCAATTTAAACTATTTCCTTAGACTGATATTATGGTTAGCAAAAACTCGGATACTATTTCACTAGATTATATTTGCAATCTGTCTTCGGGCTCAACCTATAGCGACAAACAAAACATAGACAGCTAGGTCCACCTTTGTCACTCATGCAAAGTAAAATCTTCCGTTACGACGCGCGGAAAACGTTTCATCACTGATGTATAACGACCATAATACATCAGGTCAATCTATATAATTTGAATGAATAGCATTAGCGCAGTATCTATCTTTACTCAATCATTGCTGTAATATTATTATCGAAGAATAACAATGATGTTTGCTTTCCCATCGAAATGTTTTAAATGATCGGGATATAGTCCTGTTTCTTTTTTGTCTAAATCGATATCTTCACAAGTTAACCTATGAAATACTTTTATTTGCTTTCTTATTTTCTTTAAAAAGTATGATGCCATCAAAAACGTATTTTTTTAAATATACTGTATTCTATATAAAAAACAACTTTTTTTTATCATAAACCGACCACTATTGTAATTAAAATATTCAGTGCGCTGCTTTTATATAAAAGTAAGAGGAACAGACTGATGAAAACGTGGTTTCAGGTTTGTGAGGAGTCTGCCATACCGCGAGGAATATGCCGCGATTGCTATGGGGCGGTCGACGGCGCCATCCAGCTGAGGCGGCTAGTCAGAGAGTCAGCTCGACACTGGTCCGCCACTAGCGCTATACTCTCCCACATCCAAAACCCTAAGGATACCGACGGAACCTACTACATTTGCTATGGCGACACCACCGTCCTTATTCGAGACCAGTCTAGAAATATATCTGATGTGTCTCAAGCAGTAATAAGAATGAATAGTGGGTACCAAAGCATAGATAAAGAAAAAATAAGAAAACGACGGAGAAAGCTTAATGGCTTGTCGACCATGAAATGCGTCGATTGCAACATGAAATTCCCATCAGCTTATCACCTGAACCAGCATTTCAAGAGCTCCATGAAACGCGTTTGCACGAATTGTGGTTTAGTCATACGGAAAGAGAACCTAGCCAAGCATTTGTTGAAGGCACACCATAAAAAGGTGTTCTCTTGTAACCTGTGTCACGAGCTCTTTGACCAGAACAGAAATTTAGTTCGCCATGCCGAATTACTTCACGGGCCTAATGCACATCATTGCAAGATATGCGGAGCTGGGTTTCCGATTGCGAGAGCTTTAAGAGCGCATGGTTATACTCACACGTTGTTCGGGTGCTCTTCTTGCAGCGCGAGCTTCGAAAATCGGAAATGCTACCAGTATCACAAAAGTCAATGCACGGAACAAAAACACCAACCTGAAAGTCTGTACGAATGCCACGATTGTGGAAGCAAATACACCAAAAAACCTTCGTTGAGGATCCATATAATCCAGAAACATTTGCACATTCTTCCCTACATTTGCCAAGTGTGTGGAAAGCGAAGTTCCAATGCAGGCCACGCTAAAGCTCACGAGGCGATTCATATGACCGAAAGAAAAATATATCAATGTTACTGTGGAGCTAAGATGCGTACACAAATAGGATATCACATGCATCAAAGGATCCACACTGGAGAAAAGCCGTATGAGTGCACTGAGTGTGGAGACAGATTCATATCAGCGTCTCGAAGACTGGACCACGTGATGAGGAGGCACAGAAGTACAAAGGACATGAAACACGCGTGTAACGAATGCGGAGCAAGATTCTTGAGGCCTTTCGAGCTCAAAAAACATCAGTTGAACAGCCACGGCATTGAATAATACATCGGTTAGGATGAAACATGTTTGGTTAGGATAATACATAGTGCAGCCCAATATTCAACAAAAGTAATAAAACCCCATTCAGTAAAATACTCATTTTTAGCGGATTGCATTATTTCATAGCTGACACTTAAACTGAATTTAATAAAAGATTAATTTGTATTTTCTCTGTTCCATTTCAGATCATTGAAGATTCATTATATCCTCGAGGACTTTGTGTACAGTGTACTAACACAGCAATCGCCTCCTACCAGTTTAGGCTCTTTGTCAGCAAGTCTAATGAACTGTGGACTACTTGCTTAAATTCTCTATCAGTAGCTACTTGCTTGCCCGACTCAGGCAGCTCCAAATCCTTATACGCCGTTGTCACAGAAGACTTGTCACTTCAAACGGTAAACGAGTTTAATGGAAACGCCAAAACGCTTTTAGATTTACTTTTAAACAGGTTAAAAAAACGAAAACGAATAGAAAAGAAGCCTAGAGGGCGGACAGGTCCACCTAGTTCGTGCCCAGACTGTGGCAAGTCCTTTCCTAGTCCTTATTACCTGAATATGCATCTAAAAAACAGTGGGCAAAAGGAAGCTTGCTGGTTCTGCGGTTCTGTGTTCATAAGAGGACAAGAAATGAAGACTCATCTGTTAAAAAAACACTTCTTGCAAGTGCACTCGTGTCCCGATTGTCCAATGCTTTTCACTCAGGAGATAGATCTCAAAATACATGCCAAAGATTACCATAAACCTGGTGCTTTGACTTGTGGCGACTGTGGGCGGTCCTTTATAAGACCAGCATCATTCGAGGCTCACTCTCAGATGCATGCTGTTCGAACTTGCAGATCGTGTGGTACGCAATTTACCAATCGTGGATGTTATAGGGAGCATAGGAAAAACTGCGAGCCGGAAGCTAAACCAGACATGAAATTGGTGCCGAGGAACAAACGGTCGAATGTTAGAGACCCAGCTACGTTTACATGCGATTACTGTTCAAAGACTTATCACTCGCGGCCTCAACTTAAGAATCATATAATATGGATCCACATGGACGTCCGTCCTCATCAGTGTCAGTGGTGCGGAAAGAGATTCTATACGCCGGCTCGGTTAGCGGAACATACTGTAGTGCATACAAGGGAGAGAAACTTCGAATGTGATTTGTGCGGGTTGAAATTAGTTTCAAGGATGGCTGCTGTCTATCACAGGCGGCGGCATACTGGCGAAAGACCTTATGAATGTGAAGATTGTGGGGAAAGGTTTATATCAGCTTCGCGAAGATCCGAGCACGGGAAGCGAAGACACGGGAAAGGCTTGAGAATGCAGTGTATGCAGTGCCCCGCTAATTTCGTTAGAGGGCATGAATTACGAAAGCATATGGAAAAAGCACATCGACCACAAGAAGATAGCGGTCAATGCTTGGTGAATGTTAAGGCATAAATACATATTTATTGTAAAATGCAACACAACGTTTAGAAACATGATTTTTTTACTTTTACTAAATGCTCAAAATATTGGTACAGTCATTTGAAAATCGACTATGGAAATGACAGTTATACATGGTGGTCTTGAATTAAAGGAATAGTGATACTAGTTAAATAAATAAATGACGCGAATTACAACAATACATTCAAAGAAAAATAGTTAATTATAATGATAAAATATCGAATATACCGGTGTTTTGCAAACTTGAAATTAATGATTAGAAATACCTAAGACATTATAAGAGAAATACCGACAGTACAATACTATGAAATGAAATATTTTGAATGAAAAGGACATAGACATTTCGTTTCGTCTGCGTAACCACGACTACATTTGTTATCGGATACACTATAATATACATCGTTATTCTCAACGTTGTAGTAAAAAACTTCATTTGAATTAATCAATAAATACACACACCCTTTCGCCTTAAAGCGGGGTCACATCACCTTGGTTTCTTTGAGATTTACCCGGGTAAAGTGTTACCTGGAGACCGAGCCAAGCCGGCGTACAAAGCCGCGGGCCGTAGAACGCCCCTTCAGTCGACTTATTCCGGTCTGATCCCCAAAACCGATCCCCTGCTAAGAAAAAAAGAGTAAAATTATATGGTAGGGGATCAGACCGGAATAACTCCTTCAGTTGTACCGGGTAAGCGTACCGTCGGTTTATCTCTTTATGTCTGACACATTTTAAGGTCTTCAAAAGTTAGGTGACGATATTCTAAATCATAAAGTAAGCAAAAAGAAACAAAAAATTTTCTTTCCGAGTTGGCCCTCGGTATAGCTCCTTTTTCAAATTTTCCAATAAATGATTAAAATACAATACAATTACCTACAATACCTAGTTTTTTTTGTCGAATGTCTCGTAAATATGGAAATACATTGTTAATAATTGTTTAAGTTAAGAATTAATTTATGTAAATAAAATTATTTTTTTAAGTTTGAATCTGTCATTATTATTGTATGTATAGTTTTCTCCACCTAATATGAATTCATTACTGTTTTAAATAATAATGTATGTATTGGTGTTGAATAGCCAAATCTTTATTAAAAGGATAAGTTGATAAAAATTATGAATCGTAAAGCGCTCTATTCATTTATCCATCTTGCTGTACAGTCGGCGAAGGCCATGCACGATGCCCGATGCAAAAAAATAATGAATAGGCTCGACGTACTTCGATAATTTTTATTAAATGACATACATCAACCCTATTCATTATCGTTTTGAATCGGACATCGTGTATAACCTTGAACGGACGTACAGTCGTGATGAATAAAGAATAGAGAGCTTAAATGTTTAATAAAATATAGTTATAAAATATCGATCTAGGTTTCATAACGAATTTAACATAATACAAAATTAAGTTTCTTTTGTTTATTATTTTTGTCAAATTACGTTCCAAAAATATCTCCACGAATTGACATTTTTTTAAACTGTAATCGAAGACCAAATTATGAATATTAGTATTTTTTAAATTAGAATCAAACGCCCTATTCAATATTCATCTTGCTGTAGAGCCTGCCAAGGCCATGCACGACGTCCGATGCAAAACGATATTGAATAGCTCTACATACGTAGATAATTATTACTAACAACTTGTTGATATCGCTCGAACCATTCACCGGCTGAAACATGACGTACGTCGCGACTTGATAATTAATTAGGCTGATGTACGTCATACGTAAGTATAAAGACATTGCTGTACAGTAGATTCGACCGGGCCTGCCAACAGTACGAGAATTCTTGTACAAATACGAAATCTATGGTCTTTCGTACGAGGTACGTCTGTTAATCTCATACAAATATGTACGGTATTTCGAACAATATTATTATTTATTATTGTCGTATTAGTTTATTATTGTCATAAATCTACCAAGTGTGTCCTGTAAAAGTGTACTTTTGTTCTGGTAACACTTTTTTACATTTTTGCATGCACGAAAGTATATAAGCTACGTTCAGTTCTGCATTGCGACCGTGAGCGGGCGTACAGCGGGATGGATTATGAATAGGGCCCTTTAGTTTAACTTTATAAATAAAAACAATTTATTAAATGAACATTATTGGCAGTATGTTGTTAATTGTTAGACCTATATATTTAAATATATTTGTTTACTTTGACAGTAATTGTCAGTTTGACAGTTGACATTTCTAATAATAAACGAAATTGATTAAGGCGTTGGACTTTACTAAAAGCTTTTTTCTATGCTTAAAAATTAATTAAAGTTATGTCTTTTAACGCCGATCTAAAGCAATTACTTAAACCCTATTACTGGGTCAATATTCTGCTCAGTATTTCATATGTGACTGCAAAGCGTTCGGGTTTAATATGTAATTTTTTATTTCCGGAGTCTGATTGTGAGCTAGACAGCCGGGAAACGGAAATTCTATTCTTTTTAATAATCGTCGTCATGCTGAGGACCAGGAAGGCGGGAAGTGTGACAATGGTTAATTATCTGTCGTCGTCTTTTGTGTATACGAAAATTGCTAATTTGATTCTTTGGCTGTATGCTGATGTAAGGTTGGTGTCTCTTATGCTTTGATTTATTTATACACACTAAATTTATTGTTCTCTTGGTATTCTCTTGCCCCGGAAATGGGCCTACTAGACTAATGTATGGCTTGTATGCGTAAGTAATTTTATATTGAGCGATTTAAAATTCATTATGTAGTGTTGTGTGAAGATATGTTGTTTCACTTATGCATACAAGTTAGTAAAAACCTGTAATGAATAAAATTATAGTAAAGGTTGACGTGTACACATAATTTTATGTCTACTTAATCACCAGATATGGACTCCCATACGGTGCTATCCTGGTTCTCTGTGCACTGCTCCTCCCGGAGCCGACTTATATGGGTCCTGAAGACGTGACCTACTTCCGAGGCCCGCAGTCGCTGGAGGATGAGTTGAACCGCCACAAGAGCACCACCTGGGTGGTGTGTCTCTACGCCGCGTGGCACCCAGCTTGTGTGACCTTTGCCCCGGTGTTTGCCGAGCTCAGCCACAGCTATAGTCTGCAAAACCTGCGCTTTGGAAAGCTCGATGTTGGCAGGTGGGTTGTCTTTTTTATGAACATCCTTACTAATGTAATAAATGTGAATGGAAGTTTGTATGATACACTTTCATGCCAAAACTGCGCAATCAATCATCAGGAAAACTTTGTGCACATATTCTTAGGGACACATTCTTAGAGGACTTAATAGGGACGGAAGAAAGGAAGGATGAAAACTATTAAAAAAAAATTATAGTCACAGTTTTATTTCTTAATATCTAACAGTAGCAACAGATTCTTCCTGTACCTGTAACTATATTAGAATAGATTAACAGTTTTATTTTTGCTTAACGTTTGTTTCGGCATTACCCGACATTGGCGTTTGAACGTCCCAAAACAATTTGTCGGGTATAGCCGACTGTGGCTGTGAAAGGGTTAATCAATCATTTATTTCATTTCCAGTGCGCATGAGCAGCTCCCAAGATGATCTGAGCGTCGGCGACGACACATCACTCTGCGGCTCAGGTAAGATGGAGGACGCGTCGGTCTACCACGAGCATGTCGACTGAGCCTCTGACTCCCCGGCCACCGTAGACCACCGTAGACGTTCGCTTCCACGATACCAGCTAAGATTCTAATAGTTTGATACGCCCTGACGCCTAAAATCTGTGGCGTGTGTTTCCAGTGTGTGGTGAACGGAGACAATAGTGTCGTCCCGTTTTATCTTACTCAATTTCAAGCTATACTGTTGCTTGTTGTTTCATGGTGGAAAAGTTTCGGCGCGGTCGCATTATGATAAGGGCGTATCTACTATTGAAATCTTTGACGTGCAGAAGTTAAATGCGTTAAAATTGTATGCCGACAACGCCTATGACCTATTGATACCATAGACAACTATTTTTCATTGATTAACAATGCGCGCAGACATCATACACGTTTAGGTTAAAACGCCTTTTTTGATGATCGATGTCTTGTTTTTATGCTGAAAATTGATTTTTGTTGAAGGTCGCACTATCTTTAGACAAATAGATCAATATCAATCAAAATATATGATAATATTACCATGATTATACACTCCTTAGTACGAAAATATCAATTAATTTTTCCATCTTCGATTACAGAATCAATCACTTTTAAAAGTTACGTTTTAATTTATTATATAGTGGTAAAAATGTTTACAAATACTTTCCTATTTTTTCATAATTCGTGCCAAAAAAGAGTAGTTTTCAGAATTGATTGGTTAAAAAAATCTCGAGACACGAATTCCCCACGCTATTTTTTATTTAGTTTGTCGTTTTTTACATCTCTTGATCGTTATTTGCGATATTTTTTTGTCATTATCCTATTATGAGAGGAAACAAGACGAAAATAGATATTGCGATCGATATTTTAATACATTCGAGACGCATTTAATTTTTGCGCGCATACTTCACACAAGAATTTCTTGAACGAATATAGTAGTGAAGATTTAGGTATTACTAAATTTAGTTGCTTAGTTGAACTATGTTTTTTGATAGTATTAAGAGGGGATAAAGAAATAATCTCCAAATATGCGAGATGAATTGAGTATTAAAATTAATCTTATCATAATATTAGGG
>DWTF01000693.1:0-10842 GCA_018250225.1 Udranomia kikkawai
GTGGTTTCTGCCGCCCATGGACATTTGTAGTCAACTTAAGGCAGGATTGAAGTTCTTTCTTAAGTCAACTACAAATGCGTTGCGACCCCTGAGGACTGAGTTGGAACGTCTCGGTTAAGTATGTCTCCCTGACCAAAAACGCGGTGGTGCCTCCGGAGTCGAACCATAAAAAGTTCTACCACCTTTAAAGCCTAAAAACATACTGTGTATGTATCTATACATACCAAGCTAATAAAAGCGTGTTAAAAACCAGTAATTGTGTTGGTAGTAGTGGTTTGAAAGTAGTGCAATGAGGTAAGGATTGAACTCACAATGCGATTTAAAATATATATATTATAAACAAACAAAGTTGAGCTTTTAGGATTTGTTTTGGATATAAACAGGAATTTAAGTTGTTTTAAAGATTGTAACTGACTTAAAAACCTTTCAAACATTTCTTACATTACCTGAACGTTGCAGGCATTCTTTACATTGCCTAGGTATTGTATAGAATGCCTGCATTATACAGATTGCCGGTAACATATCCACTAAACAGTCACAATTTAAAACCACCCTGAACGTTAGACTATTATTGGTTACCCACTAGGATTCAATAAAAATATAATCACAATAAGGAAGGACGTTATATAAAATGATGGAATATTCGTAGGTTCGAGAAATAGATAGTAGCCATCACACCGTGACGACAATTCATAGCTAATCAACCGTCCACGCGAGAATCGGAACCTCATTTCTTCTTAAACAAGCTCCGACGGTCGCGTTCAAGTCGCACCTCTTAAACTGCGAACTTGGGAACATAAAAAAATGATTAAATATGAGAACAGGATCTTGGTATACAATTGATAAAAAAACGTTAATAGAATGCTCCTATTTTGAATTTCACCTAGAGTAAAGGTAAAAGTAGAATAATCCAAAGTAAAGGTTAATAGTACCTGCAGTTGTTAAAATACTAATATAATTGGTATCATTCAAACTGGTGCTATGTACCATTCACTCATCGTAATTTTTATATCGTATTAGAACAAAAGATAAAACCGCCAAATGTTTGATTATATTCTGTGTTGGACTCATTTTTGTATATACCTGTAATAGTCAGATTTTATTATGATTTTGAGGTAGCAAATGAGCATATAGTCCACCTGATAGTAAGTGGTCACTGGCGTCCATGGACATTTGTAGTTATCCTAAGACAGGATTAAAGTTCTTTCTTAGGTCAACTACGTTGTGTACGTGGCGTAATATGTGTTGCTACAGGAATAGGTGTGGCGGTGGTATCTACGGAGTCGAACCGTAAGAGGTTCTACCAACTTCAGCTTCAGATGAGATACGTTCATATATTGATATATCTTTTACTAACTTTAGATAACAATGGATCGATAAAAACGTTAATAAAATGGTACGTAGGTATATTATAGTCGGTTGGCTATCCAGTTTATAAAATGTTGCTTTATAATTGGTATTATTCAAAATGTATCATGTAGTAATAAATATCGTTCGCTTATTGCTATTCGTTTTTTTAGATAGGGATAGAGATATAAGCAAAACCCTCATTATCGTATGAACTAGTACAGAAAATATCATAGAAACCATAGAACCGTTTAAAACCAAAACCGTGATACCTGAAACCGTGAACGTATTAAAAGATTTTTTTCTCAAGTTCATAGTGTGCGTAGTCCCCGAAACAATTTCCTCGTCCCTGGGATCGCGGTATATTCGATATAATTTAATCCGCACACAATAGTCCTATTGGAAACCAGGCGGCGTGAACAATGGACTATATGGATTTTTCTTTAAAACGAGGTATGTCGAAAAAAGTTATTATATCTACATAAATATAAGGGAGACGAGCTATATTTAATTTTTTGAATAAAAAAATCGTTTACAACTAAATCGATTTCCTATGCGATTCAGTGATTGGGAAGACTAGTTGTTGTTACTTACAACTGATAACACTAAGGTAGAACTTATTACAGTTGGACTCAATTCTAATTTCTATTACTATTACGTACTTATTTCTATTACATATTTCAACACCTATTTCTGCTTCATGATACTGTGTTCATCTTGCAGTGTTCTGGTTGGAAGAGTGTGGTAAGAGAGACATGTTATAAGGACCATAGTTGCAGGATTTACAGAATAGCGCTACGGAATATTTTGCCTGTCGTAAGAAGCGACTAAAAGGGGTTTTCGGAGCCGCGACTGTAATAGTAGGAATTCGAACCATCAAGCCTACGGCTCCGAGAATGACGTCATTGTGGGTGGTCTCACAACAGAACACACCAGGAATGTATTGGATCGAGCAACGGAGTATCCCCAAGAGATGTGCCTGATGAGGCGACGTGCTGGCGGGAACTCAAAAGGATACAAGGATCCGTCGGAGTTCCTGGGTACCCTCAAAAAGCGTAGGCAGCCACCGAGGGGTTTTTAGTGAATGGCAATACCTCATAACCCGGTATCGCTTCTATGGTATCGGGTACCGTTTCACGTATCAAAAAAGAGAGACAAGCTTAACGGGGCCATTCCTACTTAGTCGTCAAGGATTGCAACATTAAGTATTTGTTGTCGACCTAAAGAAGAATTTGTATAAAATTTCAGGTCAATTAGGTACACACGAACACATATACCGCAATATACACTGTATCGATGGAAGGATTTAAATATCTTGGAAACAGTTACTTCGATCCACCATTTCGCCTTCGCTTTATCGATGCAGACCCGGGATCACCACAGTTTGTATTCAGAGAACGAGCTAAGCTTTTTTCAGTTCAAGATTAAGTAATATTGGATAAGAACTGTGCTCACTATTCAGAATATAATTTTGGTACGTTTTTGAAGCCTGAGTTTACTTTGATTTTACTCGTTTTTGCTTATAAGGGACGATTTCTAGATGTGACATACCTAAATATCATTATAACACCCACACGCAGAGGCAATTGAAATATACACTTATCAAAGATAATCAAAGATAAACACGTATGTCTCAAAACAGCATAGCAACTTAAGTATTCAAGGCATTGCAACTTAGTTCTCATGGATAGCAACGCATTTGTGGACGAGCTTAAATATAATTATGCCTTGAGTTGTTGGTTGGTTTATTTGTATAAATCAAGATACAAAGAAATGTTATAAAAATGTCTATTCTTTTTTTAGCTACTTCTATGTTGTGATAATTGCGTAGTTCATCAATCTACGTATATGTAATTCATCAATAAATGTCATAATGCAAGGCAATATGATTTTCGGATGCCTTATCCAAATTTTCCTATTTCATGTCCGATTCCGAACAAAAGAATGGATCACGTGCGGCTGTCACGGGGCTTTGCCCACGTTTAGAGCCTCCGATGTAATATAATAACTTAGTTAAAGCACATATCGGCGGTAGAAAGAGTATTCACTATCTCTTTTTTTATGGTTTTGAGGTAGCAAACGAGCGTGCAGTCCACCTGATGGTAAGCGGTTACTGCCGCCCGTACACATCTGTGGTCAACTTAAGACAGGATTGAAGTTCTTAGGTCAACCACAAATGCGTTGCTACCCCTGGTCTAAGTTGGAACGCCTTGGTTATGTATGTCTCCCTGACCACACCCTTCAAACCAGAACACAGCAGCAGGAACACTGCTGTTATAAGGCAGAAATAGGTGTGGCGGTGGTGCTTCTATAATCGAACCGTAAATATAATGTAAGGTATCCTATATAGGTACTTCATAATGTTATCCTAATACCTTATCAAAATGTCGCGGAATTTTCATCAAACAATTTAAAGCCTTACCTGAGCACGGCTCAAAATATAATAACACGCTATATCCGACAATATTCAATATTCGTTTCCATTATTGCTGTTTTATATTCAACGCAACGTAAATCCGATGTAATGCTTCATTCGGCTGAAGCGAAATCCTTTTTGTCATGCCACCGTTTAATATCGATTCTGACGAAAAGTAATGTTATTTTGCTTAAAAAACTCGGTACCAAAGCGTGAAGATGTTAGGGATTATTGGATTAATCTGGCCGATACATGGAAATCCTATTTAAGGCGGTATGTAGACGTTACTCCTAACAACTGAAATACACGTCCGACTAAGACATTTTCAATTTATGTATATGTAAGACTTTTGTATATCTCTTCAACCTAAACCTTTACTCTAGGGCAGATTTAAATAGAGGATAGCCTCCGCGGTAGCACATAAAGTTCTAACTCTACAAAACCGACGGACTAGGTTCTAACGAATATCTTTGGATAATACCACTGTCACTATTTTATTAGTGTAATATAAAAATCCTTCAACTCTTTTTGTCGGGTCGAGCGGAATTTTTTTACATGAAAAAAATCCAAATGAAAATACATAGGTAGGTATCTCTAATTTGATTTTCTTAAGTAAAAATAATTTTTAATTCACGTAAATACAAAAAAGTTAAACTGAGTGAAAAAATCTTACATAACTTTGTTCTTTAGCTTACCGTATCGTATACCTTCAGAAACCTTTCATTTTTAAGGCAGGGTGGATACAAAACTGGGCGAAACCGTTGCGTAACGAACAAACAGAACTTTGTCAAAGTAAACCTTCATGTCCCCTTTCTTCTATACATTTTTACAAATACATTTAATAAGGGCTTTACACGCAAATCAAATAATATATCGCCATTTCAAATCTCCCAAATCACGAAACAATCGTTACTGCGTAGTAATTACGATAATTCTGTTGAATTTTCGGTTCATAAAGTTGTCACATCACGCTAGTTAAGTTTAATTGTTTTTTGTTCAATAAATCTTTAAAAAAAAATTGTGTACATAAGTTACAGTTTCATTACGAAAAAAGTCACTTAAAATTATAGTTATTATAGAGATATCCACGTTCATATATTTTTTTACTCACACTTATAATTCTTGGGTTTGAATTCTTAATCTAGTTTTTAGAACTCTACAAATGCGAAATCTACATTTTAGGTTCAAGAATTAATGGATTTGAATTAGATCTATTCTATCACATCATTAATTCATAAAAATCTAGAAATCATCATATTCTAAACTTATTATGCGTAACTGGGAACATTGAACAACAAAGGAATTGTAACATGTAAAAAAATCTTACATTACTGAAAGCACACACACACACACCTTTGCTACTGAAAGCTCTATTATATGTATTTTATCCTTTAAAATCCCATCATAACCCTTTGAAAATAACCAAGAAAGAATTTTCTAAGTCACTTTATAACTTTGTTAAATCCGACCAAACCAAACTTAAATTCGACTTTAATATAAAAGTGTACACAAATACGGAAAAGTTCCAACTTCTTATCTGAGTTCGGAAAATCAAGAACACGCTGCCAAGTTCTGTAGATTTATGGCGAGATACGTGAAGAAGTTAGTTTTGATGCAGAGAAATTTATAACCGATAGATAAAAGTGCTAAACTTAACACGGGAACATTTTTGAAATATTATACAATGTTGAAAATTTTGTCGGAAACTAAAATTATCTTCCCGTCGCGCGAGATTTTAATATTTCAAATATTTTTCTGTTCTTATTAAAAAATCTCGTACCAAGAAAGTTGGATTTTTCTTCACATGTGAATTTTATATTGTTATGTCAGCACATTCCCAAAAATATTACATTTGAAAATTTGTTTTTTTTTAACCGTATAGTATTAGTAAACTGGGAAAGTTACTTCTCGCACAAATTTAAAGCCTATATTGCACATTCGCTTTTTAAAATTAATTAAAAAAAACCGAACAGCAATACCATAAATTATTTTTAGAATCTATAAATATTAAATTACTAAACGCAATAAAAAAATACGCTCAATTCTCGAATTCAGAAAAAGAAAACCGCATTCGAATTTCGAAATTCGTAACTCTCACGTACCTGGTTTCAGTGGGCGCTCGTCCTCGGCGGCGGCACAACGTGTAATGCCGTGCGGCGGGCCCCGACCTATACTCCCTACGCTACGTACTGCAGCTGCAAAACTCCCGAAGATTGATCGTGGAGCCCCACAGTCGTATCGCGAACCGACGGACCGACAACGCTCGAATCAACTTTTCGAAATTCGAACTTCACGTCGATTAGCGAGCATGAGTCTCTCTCTAAGTTAGCGTTGCTTTCGGCCAATTAAAATAACGTCCGCAATTTATTCTGCTAAGAAGATTCTTTGCGAACTCGCGAAAAGCAATCCAAGTTTCAAAACAAAGAAGATAAATGGGAATGATAAATTTATTTTCATTCCCGAATTACTTAGATAATAATGTTTTGTTATACAGATTGTTTTCATATTCAAATATGTACATTTACTCGCAAAATGAGTTTAAGATACTGTATATCATTATAAGAAATATGTTTATATATTTGAAATTGGCTTAGACACTAGTTACCTTAGTAATTTTGGGGTAATTTTAAAAAATCTCATATATTATTTTACTTTTAAAACGGGAATAACTCGAAGTATACTCGATTTCCTACCTTTTTAGTAGCATTATTTGATCTACTGGTACTCTACTACTAATAGATAATGCGTGCACACATGCGTAACACATTTTAAAAAGTATTTTTTCTCGAAGTAATTAGTAACTTAAGAATTAGCGCCTTTTGTGATTTTGAGGGAATAAATGAGCATACAGTCCACCTGATGGTAAGTGGTCACTGCCGCCCATGGAGGACACCTGTAGTCAACGTAAAACAGGATCGAAGTTCTTTTTTAGGTCAACTATAAATGCGTTGCTACCCCTGAGGACTAAGTTGGAACGCCTCCATTAAGTACCCACACCCTTCAAACCAGAAACACAGCAGCACGAAACTGCTCTTACCGCCTCTACGAACAATTTAGATTTCTTCGTACCATTTTAGTATTACAAATTACGAACACATGTTTCAGGTTCACATTTTAACAAGCAAAATTCGAGCCTAACTAGCAAATAGCGTTACAACTAGTATTACATAAGGCCACGTTGCCAATACACACTGAATTGGCAACGTGGCAGATGTTTGAAGGGGATAATGGTGTGATAAACAGAAACTGCGAGTTACCAGATTCTATTTCGTATTTTCCTCTTGTATTATTTTGGTTTGGCTTCGTGTAAACGTTTCGGCTGGTGTATGTTTTAATGAAATCTGTAAATTGTCAAGAATATTTTTTTAATGATTTGAGGTAGCAAACGAGCATGCAGTCCACCTGAAGGTGGACGGTGGTGGTGGAAGGTCACTGCCGCTCATGGATATCTGTAGTCAACTCGAAAGAGGATCGAACTTCTTAGGTAAACTACAAATGCGTTGCTGCCCCTGAGGACTAAGCTGGAATGCCTCGGTTAGTATATCTCCCGGACAACACCCTTTAAACCAGAACACAGCAGCATGAACACTGATGTTATAAGGCAGAAATAGGTGTGGCGGTGTTGACTGCGGAGTCGAACCGTAAAAGGTTCTACCACATTCAAAATGATTTTGAGTCATTGCCGTCAGTGCCGTCGTAAATTCTCATATTTTGCTTCAAAGAAATCTGTCTCTCAAAAAAAAAATCTGAACGTGATAATGAACGTTTGAGCTTCTTACTGATCCCTACAGTACGGAAATATCCACCGCTTTTCTGATCCCTACAGTATTAATATACTGTAATAATTAATTGGTATGTCGTTATCTTGTCTTGTTTTTTGACCTTTACAAATATAATAATAATAATAATGAATGAGTCAGTCATTTATCATATTTAGAAATAAGCCAAAAATAGAAGAAACCTGAAATCTTTTATTTACTTGGACATCAATAACTCCTAAACATCAAACTACATTCGATAGACGACACAGAATCTTCTGTATCGAGAGCGAATAGCGATTTAATCAACAAAGCTGAAAATTCTCTATTTTACATCAATGCAAGCATTGGGAATTCTATCGACTGTCTGCGCTAAATTTATCTAGTCATCTAGTTCCGAAATAGCTATCAGTTTTAATCGGAGGTTTGAACGAAATAGTCAATTTGGGTTATTTTTTTAGTAAATCTGGGTAAATCATTCTCGTACTGTTTTCGCTGTTATAAAATATCATACTAATACATTCGAATGTATATATTTTAGTTCACAAGAAGCACTAAAGTTTATCTTTATACAAACTAAGCGAGCCACAGGTTTGAAACTTATTTATTTATTCATTCTTTATTGAAGCTTTCAACAAAATATATAGGTACCGGTTACGTACCTTTGGCATATAGTGTGTTTCGACCCCTAACAATTCGATTACGTAAACTATACTATTCTTAAAATATTCGTGATCGCGGTCTAGATTTACAAAAGCCGGTTAGGGACCAGACAGTGCAGAAAGAGCAGAAGTTTGTGTTCGTAGACACTCAACTTGTCTACGTTTGAAAAGACAGAATAAAACAGTTGCTTATGTTAGCAAACTCTGCTTTCGTGGCAATATTATTTCCGTGCTTGCAAAAATACATAGAAATGAAAATACGAGTGTTTTTGGTTGACACGAAAGTTTTTGGCTTCCTTTGTGTTAAAGAAGACAACTGTTCTAATTTATTCCATACTAAAGAAGAGAAATCTAAAACTTAAGTCGCTTTTGTACATACCTTTTGTACATATGTACACTTAAGATTTAATAAATAAAAAAAACAAGTGTACACTAAAAATTACATTTATTCCCAATGTCCCAGATATCCTATAGATCAATCGAGAAAATGGACTACAGTGGATTACAGTGGACAAGTCTTTTTATAATCCCTTTTTTTAAGGATAAATATTTCTTCTGAGAATATTTATCACAAAAATAATAACCCCTCTTATCGAATGATACCTACGAGTGCTGACATAATAAACTTGTAGGCCTGTTTTAAAATTGATCAAATTTCTATAGTCTCTCGGTGAGGATCGAGTTTGTAGCTAATTTGCTCGAAACGATATAGGGACCCGGTGGGGATAATTGGGACATTAAGGAGGTACTTTTGCACCTTCGGGGTACAATGTCGTTATTATGAAAGTAGTGTTGTGCCAGGGGCGGGCTAATGAAAATATTTTCTCTATACTATAATACGTGAAGGTTCTAACTTCAGAAACGATTTTTACGACAATTATCCGACGGGGGAGTTGAAATTTTGCACAGGCAAAGTTTATGCAGAGTTATTTTTATTCTATAGGTATAAAAGCGTAGATATTTTACAACTGATAATTCTATAATATGCGGTAGATTTATGTCGACCCCTAGATGATCTCTAGTTTTATTAAATACGTTCTATCCTTAATGCAGATACGATAAAAGTAAACGTTTTATTAAACAACCTTGAAAACTTAATTACAAACGACATACTCTGTAATTTTAAATTATCGATTGGTAGCGTATTCATGAATTTATAATCAATTTTGACGATTAAAGTCCTTACACCTACAATTATGATCCTCTATAATTTTTAACTTATCAATTTTTGATCATTCTTGTCTAATTGAATACCAAGTCATTGCCTAAATCAGTAATGTCTGGCGAACATTTAATTACCAGTGTCAGATTTTATTCTTTTTAGTGCTGGCCAAATCGAATGAGTCAAAAGATGAATGAGCGAAAAATAATTTTATGAATAAAAGAACAGCTTTCCTTAGTTTGATAATATAGCATCTCAACACGTTTGAGGCATATCGAATCAGATTCAAAAATGTGAACCAAACAAAAAGGTGCAGGCTAAGATAAACTAAGAGCGATGGTATCGGGTCCAGCTGATGAAGATAGGTCGCTTCAACTTCATTTGCCGGAGAGCTCTTCAAAGGGCGGATACCGCTGTTGCCTTTTAGCTGATTACGTATCATGTTTGTGTGAACATTTTTAATACGACATGGACATTATTAAGTAGGAATTTTGGTTAGTTCAAAGTACTGAGTTTCTATGTAATAATATGTTAAGTTCTTTTTAACACGCTTATATTATCTTGGGTTGTTTGTATATATGTAGTGTACTGTTTGTATATGTGTAGTGTAATCTTTGAACATGGTTTTGGCGCACTTAGGGATGTCAGACTGATTTGAAACGTTGCATACTTATCAAGGACTAATGACAATACAATATACCATAAATTGTACGATAATACCATCTAGCTGGTCTAATGCTGGAATTGGAAGGTGGCTGGTGGAACCATCGAATGCCTACTGATAAACATATCGAGTTTAGGATGATGATGATGACGCGAACACAAAGCGTGGTTTTAGATTTTTAAAATGTTAAATTATGTACATATAACGCAATTGAAGCAAGAAACAAGAAGTCTAAAAATGTCTAGAAAATATTCATAAATTACATGCGGTCGTTAGACACTTGATATCGGTTTATTTAAATTACGTAATTTGATATTTTGTTGTTAAAACATAAATAAAAATAATAAAAATCAACGAGGTTGAAAAATAAGATGCATATTTTAATTCTCCGTTTGCTACAAATGTTATTTTTGGTGAAGTAAAATTTAAATAATCTGCTTTGAATCATTGAGCATACAAAGCACATCCCTATTAGTTATGAAGTCGTTCCGACGATAAAACAGCGATTAGCCGTGACTTCGCTTTACGATTACTGCTAAAGAAGTAGCAATAGCTTTAAAATTCTCGCCACTATTTAATGGTTAACCGCCGTCAAAATTGCAAAGTACTTTGTAGATCTCAACATACACTTAACCCGTTTATAACCTACATAAGCCTTAGCTTCGCCAGCATGGATGTGGTTTCGTTAGGTGTAGAGAATATAGGAAAATGATTTGGAAATGCAAAAATTTAACAGTTTAAAAAACTAAAAACACCCTTTGTGTCCACATCATCAGGATAAATGGATAGAATATGTTAAGACGATTGTAATGAGCCCAAACTCGATATGTTTA
>DWTF01000694.1:0-10841 GCA_018250225.1 Udranomia kikkawai
GCATGCTCGTTTTCTAGCTCATTGTTATAAAAAGAATGTGTTTCCCCGTCCATAATAAACGTTCTACACAATTAGACCCGTGCCCAGCACATAAGACAAAAAGGGTTAGAACGATAAAGTATTAAAGCCCTAAAGAAGAGTTCCTGCAACTCGGTTTAAAAAATAAAATAAAAATACAAAGTTAATAGTTAAGCTAAATGCTAAAAAATGAAAGGAGTTTATTCTATTTGGCAGGCAATGCAAAGTGTTGGGTGGCCAGAACATAAAAAACAAAAAATTAAAAAAGCTAAAAAAACAAACACGTAACTTAAAAACTTTTGTGTTCATTTTTCTAGCGTGTTTTACCATCTACGCATCTATTGTTGCTCGTGCAGATTACGTTTCTTCCTGTAATTAGTATCTTTGCGTCTTAACACAATACCGGTATCGCGGACCATAAACGAACAACCGATACGATTATTGTCCATTGTTTCTTATTGTTTGTCGTTATCTCTCAGCTTCCTCAAAAGTTTTGAAAGCCCTCAAAAGATATTTAGCTGCAGATTCCTTTATTCGAGGAGAAAAGGATTAGCCGGGATGAGACGCCAGACAAATTTGAACAAAGATGTTTTTTAAATTGTCTAAATGTTTCTCTGACGGAATGATACTAACTCTTCGTTTTTTAGAATTTGCTCAAGAGTTTTTTATATAAAAAATGCAAACTGTATAATCTGTTACTTACCGTCTACAGTCTACTTGATCATGATATTTAGGTATTTATTTTTTTACGGATTAAAGAGTTTTATCCTAACGTTTTCTTGAATCCAAATCTTCGTCCTTTATATATATTTAGTATGTGTTTTCATTGTTGGATAGAATATGGAATGGAATCTTTATTTTATTATTTTTATAAATGTATATGTGAAGGGATGTTTGCGCATAAAGAGATTTAAATCTAAACACGTGAATTAATACTGTTCATTATTAATTAACCGAAGTAATTATTTTAAGACAAAGAATTTACTACGTGTCATATTACTATGTACAATTTTGTATGTAATATGACAAATAGTCAAATAAATTTCAAACACATTATTAGGGATACAGAAAAATACCATACGGTTGAAAACAATTCGTCATCACCGCGAGCTAAGCCGCGGGTAGAAATTAGTTTCACGCGCCCCTCATGCTTCTTAACCACAACTGTATTGTATGGACAGACAGACAGACAGTATTCGTATGGACAGTTACACCAAAAATGCTCTCCATCCGTCGGTCGCAGTCGCACGTGACCGCCGGCACCTGCCGTCGTGCCAACATGCCTCGACGGCTTTGGACGTCTATTACGGAGTCATTCGATATATCTGTGGAGATATTCGCCAAGCGGGCGGCCGCTTATCACACCATTTATCGTATTCATTTAGTGATGGATCAGAAGTTCGATATTTGAATGTAAGGATCAAAAACGTCTTGATTTTTAGATATTATTCGCATACAACTAGTTTATGATATACCTAGTTTATTGTATGATTTTTTTTCTTAACATACATATATAGATACATATATTTCATTAACTCTCAAATATAATAACTAAAAAGGACGACAATCGTAAACATACGTAGGGTTTCACCGAGTACGCACGCATGTCAAACTGTGCAAAAATATTCGATTTTTTTTTGCACATGCGATAAAATATCGAACGATTCCAGAATAGTGATTAACGACCTCTTTCTAACAGTCCACTACTTACTCCGCTCATTGCGGCTCATTATACGCCTGCACTGATTTACTTGGTGTTCTGGAAACGCGAAATAACGGCATGAACATTTGGTTTTGAGATCTCAACGGCTCCGCTCCACTATCGAGTGGATTGACTTGGCGCTTCTTTTCTGTCACCGTTCTGTGATGTATTCATATATGTATTGTTTCGTATTATTATAGATTTTACGATTTTTTAGATCTCTCTTGACCTAATTCTTTTCTTTCTAACGGAATTACCGAAACACGAATGAAAATGTTATAGACTAATAATATAAGTATTAACTATGAATGTGGATATGAGCGACTTCAATAAAAATCTCCTCACACACCGCTCTCATACCTCACGAACCTATTCAGTTAAGCGCGACCCCTGTAATTACACTATTATTAAAAATATGTATGTTTGCATATTTCTGTTTTTATCCATGTACTAACTACGCATTGCTATTAAGAACATCTGCAGTCATATTATACGATAATAATAACAACAAACTGAATAAAATCCTAGTGATGTCTGGGTAAAGAGATCGTGTGGGAAATGTAATTATGTTTTACAAGTCGACGCTAGCGAAGTCGCGGCAATAAAGTTATTTTTATACAAATCGATATAACAGTAGTAGGAAGAGTGTCGATATCACTCGCTTTAATTCTCCGATATCTATCCAATATGTAGTTTAATAAAATTTTATTTGTACGTAACGCTCGTATCGCTCGAAAATGTTGCGTGTCATATCGTCGAAACGAAGTATGATGGGTATGAATGTTTATGATACAAATTCCATCGGCCGTCGCCAGAGGACGTGGAAACGGGTTGAATGAATATATGTTTTTTCATCGGAAACTATTTTACTTGTATCGTTTTTGCGGCGTCATCGTGTATCGGTCGCCCGTGGGCGGGTACAAGCGGTGGGCTGCGTAATGTAGGTCTTTAAACGTTGACAAATTTGACGTTTCGAAGGCATCTGATGCTGATACTTGGCTTTGTAAATACACTGATGACCATGTTTTGAAATTTTCATACGTTAAAGATTCGTAATCCCTATTTATATGAGTTCTTTAGTTGCCCACGAAATGTCTTTTTTGTCCAATCTCACTGAGTATCTGAATCTGAATGAACTAAAATCTTAACGATAGTCAATTGCGATGGCATTTTTTTATTTGTATAATGAATGTAAAATTCTATGATTGTATTCCTACATATTTTATGTTTTACGTCTTACTAGGTATTTTTATACCTGATATCCATCCGGTGACAACATACGAGTATTTAAGTAGGTAGTAATATATTATTTATTTTTATATATCTTATTATTCTATATGGACACTTGTCTCATTGCGCTTAGAATCTACTCTTACATTAAGACCACTACAATACATTCTACATATATATGTATTGTGAAAATTAGGCATTGTTACAATAAAATACCTACCGAAGATTGTACAATATAACATCTTGTATCGCGATCAGTATAAATTTAACCGTGGGTATAAACCGTGGATTGAATACACGAACCAGGCCTAGATCAATCAAAGCCAAGAACTTTAGTTATGATACGATGTTTACCCAACGATTATCTTCGATGCTCCATTTCGCACATCCTAAGTAAACTTTAGTTGCATAACACCGGCCACGAAGAAATATGATCACTGACATAATATCTACTCATTTTGCAAATATTGACTCGGGAATCTCAGCACCTGAACTAACACATTAAACAATTCATTTGTGAGGAAGAATCAAACTTTTATTGAGATGTAGGTAGGTACCGACCTACTGCGTACATAAAGAATTTCATCCGAAAATGATTTCGACTTAAAATGGTTTTTTGTCGTCAATAATAAAGTGGGGTAGCGCGCAGTATTATGGAGCCGTGGAAAGAAACGAAATAATTCGTAATCCCATACGTGTGGTCCATGAATACTTCAATAGTTCCGCTCGCTGTTAAAGTACCACAGGGCACGATTCCGTGTGCTCCGGTATTCGTATTGCAATAGTTATTAGGTAAATCAGGAATATATTCGTGTTCGTCCAAACGACTCTCGATGTTACTGTCGCCGAATATTCGGTTCAGCACGCGTGGAGCTCGCGTAGCGTAACGATAGTCAGTTATTTGTCTCGTTGTTCTAGTTTTCAGTGTTTGAATTGAGAACCAAAGTTAAATTTTGAAGTATTGAAGATATATATTATGGATTTATTTAGTAAGTATTATTGTTATTTGTTTAATTGGTGGCGGAAATCAAGGTGTCAAGCTCGTCTCTTATATTCTCTAAAAATGTTGCCCGTGAGTAATTTTTATAAATATTTTTTTCTATA
This sequence comes from Udranomia kikkawai, assembly GCA_018250225.1. Classification (NCBI taxonomy): domain Eukaryota; kingdom Metazoa; phylum Arthropoda; class Insecta; order Lepidoptera; family Hesperiidae; genus Udranomia; species Udranomia kikkawai. The sequence continues at coordinate 4,055 of DWTF01000694.1, forward strand.
GGAGATATTTTGTATAGGACATTAAAATAAGGCAATCTGAGGCTTTTCTTGAGCAAAACTGAAATTTTCTAGTCTATATAAGCTACAAAAATATTAAAAATCTTCCCTGCTTCTTGGTATGGGATCATGTGTAGTTAAACGTTTTCTTTATTATTTTTAGTACAGTATAATCCTGGTTGATGATCTTTTAAATGTTTATGTTTCTGCTCAATGTGACGGCTAGTGACGTGTAGTACCGGCAGCCATTGTGACTGGAGCCGTTCAGATGGTGTGTTTACTTTGATGCCTTCTTCGCTTTCCTTTGTAAACTCTATATAAATACATATGTTCATCGTATCTATCTACTCGGCTGTGCGAGATTGGAACTGTAGGTTTTGATACTTTATCTTTTTAATGGTTTGAATTATAACGCATACATGTCTAAGGAAAAAAATATGTTCCTACTGTATAAGAACAGATGATTTGCAGATAACTTTAAATTGATATATTTGTAAAAAAAAACATGTTAGTTTTTGTAAGTTTGACTACAAACTTTCGTTGAGGCTCTTCTATAAAACGTATTATACAAGTTGCCTACTGAGTTATTGAGAAGTAACATAAAAATTACTTAATAAAACACACTAAATACAAATACCAAGATTGTAAAAGCGCACGTAAATAATATTATAGCTCCTACGCACATTGTTCAAAGGTAAACATGTAGAAATTCGTTCGTTTTGTTCGTGTGTATTCTATGTATGAATCTGAGGCACACGGGCACTGGCGAGTATAATTGCGTGGCATTTCTGGGAGATACAAATATTCTTAACGTTTTCCGTTGGCAGCGTTCTATTATGACTTGTTTAATATCTGTAGGAAGCGTGTGCATTCAGTTTGTATCCACCGTGTTGTATGAAAAGGCTAAGAAATGTGTTGTCAGCCTTTCAATGGAGGCGGTCCGCTTCCTATTGAATAAACCGAGTTTAGGGCGGCGTTGTTGAAGCGAATCATCCGTTGACCGCTCAGCTCATTCATTTGATTTAGAGGAGAGATTGATGTTACAATTTATATCTCCGCTTCGTGTTCATCGTGCCTCATTAACGTTCATAATTTCGTATCAATTCCGTTCAGGTGTTTAAACACTGATTGCATAACATATAAATATCACTATAAATTCTTTATTTATGTGTTAAAAAAGGAAACAGTGCGGACGCTCTTAGAATTAAATATATGCTCGCGATCATAAAATAAAGAATTTATAGGCGTCCTTTAGAATTACCGTGGCTCGGTTTTATGACTTCACGGGGAGTTTGTTCAGCGTTGCGTGGTCGTATCACGCATTCCGGATAGCACCGCGCTGCCGTCGTCGTCGCGGAGACGATTTTCGTCATTTGCATCACTCGTGCGATCGTTGCCCGGTTACGTTTATATCGCACGGGTGGTTTAATTACAAATGTTTACGATCTCCCCATGCGGGCTTTTAAATGCACGTGTGAACGTCAAATGTACACAAAAACAGGCACCGTGACTAACATGTTTGCTCTCTCGATAAGTACGCGTGAAATTGTGATTATGAACACAAATAGACAAAACATTCAATAGTGGCGTGGCGCTGGCTGTGATTATTTGATAGGTCGAGGAGTCGACGAGCTTTACACGCCTCGCACGTTTCTACCGTATTATGCTTTCGACATTTTCATCTACTGAGTAATTTGCTGCTACTGCTAGTGATTAATAAAAGTAAGCTTTTGTTTGGGAATGATTTAATCTTCTACTAATTGTTTATTAAATATAGTATGCAAATGACATGTTTTAAGAGCATTAGAATAGAAACATTTTACTATACAAAAACCTATTTATCTAGTGGTAAAGAATTCATTTTTTAGCTCTATTTCCATCTTGAATTTTCAGTACATTTAAGAGTTTTCCGATATGATAAATTTCGGAATAATTGAAAAATTAAATCACAATCTAAAATTGACATAACTGAATTCCAGGGTCTCATAATCGTCGTATAAAATGGATCTACAATATTACATGTCCGAACTAATATAATCGAAAGCATACCATTCCAACTTTACTCCAACGACGTTTAACTATCGGCGAGCGATTGAAAAGTCGATTCTATTATTTCACTCCGTGGCATTCATTGGGTCATCTCGGATCGGAGGCAATATTTATGTAAAATACCAACGATGAGCCGCATTTAATGTCGTTTTTGTCCCTGATTGGTGGCGTTGAATGTCCGATCGGAAAACACTTACTTACCAAATAAGCTTGATGTTGTTTAATGGATCGTTTGCTTCTCTCTATCTGGGCTTTATTGGATCGTCGACTACAAAAAGTAACATCCAGAAATAAGGCTCTGATGTACTGACGTCAATGGTTTCTAATATACGGACCAAACTTATTGAAATACATACCTGCCTTTACATGTTTATTTGTTTATTTTTCTTTAATGCAATGTAGTTTTTTTTTTACATCTACAGAAATTGTTTATTACAATTGTCTACACAATATTTGTTTTATGTGTCTACTTATTTATGTCAATACATTATTTTGATCCGACGTTTAAATTCGAGCTATTTGTTTTAGAGCGATCTTTTACGTCGGTTTTGGTCAAAGCGGTGGCGCGCGGGCCGCATTGTGTCCAATCCGACACGGTTTTTATGCGCCGGCGCATACTCCGCATCATAACGACGGAACTCGGTCGGTTAGGTTAGGTCATGTTAGCAAACGAGCTACGGACCGACAAAAACTTTCGACCTTACGAAATTGGTCCGTATGATAGCATTATAGCTGTGAGAGTATAGCGATTCTTTCTAATTCGAAACGTGTAGCGAGCGATCTCAGAATTAGACGCCCGTCGATGTGTATTATTTTTGTAACCGACTTTTTGTACGCTCACGCCATTATTGAATTTGATATACCTCATCATATCCCAATATTTATTTATGTGTACCCCGTTATAGTAACGGTGTACGCTTTGAACTTTGTGTTCGTTGGAAAGCTATAAAAATAGACTCAGATGACGGTTAATGCGAAGGAGCTAACAAATGCACGTAACCGGTTGATACGATTTAGAATGTTCGAGCTCAAAAATAGTATTCATTATCTGTACCGTAGCAGGGAAAGATCACAGTGACCTAGAAAGGATATGGAATTAGCAGTTAAAATTGCAGACAGTAATGAGTGCTCGAGCGGCATAAAGGAAGGCTAATGGCACATTATCGATGCAATTGTAACCAGTTGACCGCTTTGGTAACAGCGGCTAGAGCGTAAGTAACGCCTTCCAGTAACCAAATGACCTTTAGGTTTGAACTATTTGCAGCGAGAAGCTCGGTCGTCATGTGAAGGAGTGAATGTGCAAATATTTAAAATGGTTATAAAATTGAGCTTAGTTTTACTTCTATTATTATTTAGTTATATTTTTTAATAATATGGAAAAAGTGTAAGGAGTTAGTCCTAGTCCTAGTCTAGGAGATTTAAAGATTTGAGGTCAAATTCTTATATTATTTTGATTTGATATGATGCCCTAAACGCCATCTCTATCAGATGCTGAAAAGTCAGTACTCTAATAAATAAAAGGTCTGAGAAAATTCAACATTCTTGAACATAGCAGTACAATAGAAATTGGTTGTTTCACAACTTTGACTATTAACTACTATGATATTTTGTATGCAAAATTTAAACTCTTATTTAAACGGTATCATATGATGTAATACATCATTAAGGTATATGTGGGTACGTAAATGAATTTTAAGTTAACCATTTACTTTTTTTAAAGAATAGCGAACAGGATACACGATTTCGCTCATACGATATTTCTATTGCCCTTTGTATGGAATCGAGCCGGATAATTTATTTAAATACTCGGCAGTTCGTCGAGGCTGGTGCCGGCTTACTACCGGCGCACTCTACTTATTCCTCAAACTCAATGTAGCGCTGTCCGTCGAACGTGACTCGCGAGCCTTATTACAATTACAGATCAGGAATTGTTGTGGCCGTAAAATGTATAATTTATAAAATCAGAACATAGAACAATCCTGCAAAGACCTGTTCGCTTTTTTCCGTCGCGCGGTGGCGAGGCATGTAACACATTAGTTTTTGCGAAAACATCCAACACATTCAATGTAACGGGCGCTAGCCGCTTTTTGTTTCGTATAAATTCCATTTCTTTCGTGACAAATGATATCAAACTAACGTACTTCTATATCACTTTGATTGAATACCACGATTTATAGGACGTTTCAGAGCTTTGGCGGATGGTATATGTATCGATTCACGCTCCTTATATAAACCTGTTACACTCGATATTCCTATATATAGTAGACTTTATCAATACAAATATAGCGTCAAGCTGTGTAATGATCGCTAATATGGATTTCTAGACAGGCATTTAGTATAGATTACTAGTAATATATATTTGTTGGGTAAATATTTGTTATTTCGCAAATAGAGTCATGCAGTTAATATGAAAAATGAAATACAGCTGCAAAGCCGACTTGGGCGGATAAATTTATTGTCAATAAATACTTATTAATTGCCAAGTTACATAAATACTCTATAATAATATTATCGTACCTTTACTAATACGACTCCTGGAGATTATAACTAAACACTTATGACGTATATAAAGAAAAAAACAATAAGTTTGTTCCGGTAGAAAGTCTTAATCACAAATTAATAGTTTGTAGATCCCAGTATACTGATGGGGTAAATATTATTTATTGTCGTTATTATTTATGTTGAATATTCGCAAATGTATTCATTTTGACAAACGCAATGTTAAATTGTCCTTCTAAATCTTCTTTAACAATATTATCTATTTATTGTGTTTGATAGTGTATAATAAAGAAAACTTTTTGTTTCAAGTGCGGAGGTGTGACTTAAGATTACCGTCGTTCCAACTCCTTAGTGTGACGGTGTGACATCGCCTGTTGAGTTTATGGTCGCCATAAACTGACCATTACTATTCACGCTATTCTAATACGATTTTTATATCCTCCATCTATTAATTGTGGTAGTTGTCGAACTGGATAATAAAGTGGAATGTTTTTATCACAGATAATAAATTTCCACGGTCAAACACAATTTTTGGACATGCAAAGTTGTGTCAGAGATGTCTCTCTTCTATAACACCGTGTCATAACTCGTTTTGGTATAAACATGTAGGTGTTATCGTAATACTTTATTGACTTCGAAACTAGGCTCATTCGTGCTGATTAACTTCGCCAGAAACAAGCTTTATTACGATAGTATATTAACTATGTAATCTAAGTTTTACTACCTATATGACATCCTTTATGGATTATACATGCAATTATGTGTGTATATAACTATTCTCTTAACTAAATAAAATAATAATATTATAGTATGTGTAGTATTTAAATAAATGTAGTACACAAGATCGACGGTGGCGCCATTGACACTGACACTAGTTCGGTTAACAATCTAGTAGACGTTCCGACGGATTGTGTATTACTTACTGGAAGATCTGAATTATTATTTATATAAACAAAACTAAAGTAAACCAAACATAACTGAATATGTGGACATAACAGCGACAATGTTCGTTCTGGATTCTGTATTACGTATTCATATTTACGAGTAATATACAATACAGGCAAAGCTAGGTAAAAGCTAGTATGTCATATAGATTAAACTTTAATCCGAGCTACATCGGAAGCGGTGTGTTCCGAAAGGTACGAACTGCATAAAATTACCATTATCCGAGACAGTCCCATGATTCAAGCGTGGTCACTGCCGCGTGTCATAGATTTATATCTAGGGGCCAGCTGTGGGAACTGTTATGCGGTTGGTGCCAGGAAACACTTCATCACTTCGTATTTTACGCTAGAGTTGGTTAACATTGAGGCAAAAGCAGTCCTGATGGTCATGGGATACGTATTTGTTTATGATTTTGAGGTAGAAACGAGCATCCAGCCCACTTGATGGTAAGTGCTCACTGTATACATGGACATCTGTAGTCAACAGACAGAATTGAAGTTCATTAGGTCAACTACATGCTACCCCTGAGGACTAAGTTGGAACGCCTTGTTTAATTATGTCTCTATGACCACACCGTTTAACACAGCAGCACGAACACTGCTGTTATAAGGCAGCAATAGGTGTGGCGGTGGTGCCGCCGGAGAAGCATAACAGCAGTGTTCTTGCTTCTGTGTTCTGGTTAGAAGGGCATGGTAAGAGAAACACTCTTAACCAAGGCTTTCCAACTTAGTCCTCAGGGGTAACAACACACTTGTAGTCGATTTCAGATAGAACTTCGATCCTGTTTTTGATTTATTACAGGTATGCATTGTTGGCAGTGACTTACCATCAGGGGGACTGCATGCTCGTTTGCTCAAAGAAAAAATATTCTTGTCATCTGACTTTCCCTCCGCACCTCCCACTCATTCCCATTAACATGGTCACCCTACACATCCACACAACAGCATCATGGCCACCCTACATTTCCTGCTCTACGGCGGGTAGATAGAGCGCACGCGCACGCGCACGCGCAAGACACGTGGCGCGCGCACGTAGGGTTATCAAATGTTAGGGACTAACTGTTTGTGTTTGTACATATGGGAGAATCGGCTGCGTTGCGAATTCGCTGTCTCATTTGCATAATACTTGTATGTATTTAATTAGGTTTGTTTTTTTTGTTTATTCTTTTTTTTTCATTTTACTTTGGATTTTTATTTTTGACGTGACAACGTCTTAAATTTGGTTGCGGCTGGGAGTCACTTATGAAAAAGTGTAACGCCCGGTAACGTTACGATGAGTCACCGAACGAGAGAGAGGC
>DWTF01000695.1:0-10832 GCA_018250225.1 Udranomia kikkawai
TTAGTATGTTATTTTTAAAGGTATAATCTATCGAAATATGAAAAACAAAAAAAAACGATTTTTTGAAAATTTCACACAAGGTGTGCCCCTTAAATAAGCAGTTTCAACAAAGGTGTCATTATCTGTCTGTCTTTGTATCTAACCAGTGTCATATACGGCTTAATTGATTACAATGAGACTGTCACTGAAAGATACAGGAGTTTGTGTAGCTACAACTGTGTAATAGAAATTAAACTGATCGTCAAGTTTACGCGCACAATGCCGTGAGCGAAAACCTACAAATTATACTTAGGTTTTATTATGAAGAAAAAAATTAATTATAAAACCAATAATCTGCTGGCTATATGAAAATTTGGCAACTGTCTACGGGAAGGTGGTTATATGAGAGCACATATGGCCCCGAACTCATTTAACGCCCGACTGTGCAGCAAAAGCAATTGGACCGATCCAGGTCTTAACGAAAGGCAATTTAGTAGTCTCCGCCACATGTGTACTGTCCCTATATTGTTTCGAAAGGGATAATTGTGATAAACGAATCTCTTTATCCCTATTATCCCTAATTAGGGACGATCGTCTAAGCTATTTATGGGGACAATCGAGCTAGCCGACCGAACCGATTGCTTACTTGCACCGGCTCCGAAATATTTATCTTTTCGAAATACACGCAAAAATATGTTATGGTGAATACCAGTATTTTCCCGCGACATTGCCCGCGTGTAGTTTGGTCGGTCATATAAATGTCAGATCGATTTAAATTTTCCTGTCCCCGTCCCTATCCCCATTCCCGTCCCCGTCCCCCGTCCCGTTAAGCTTTAAACATAGCGCCAGTTAATAAACAACTAATTCGCAAAAAATATTGTATATTGACTTTTTTTTACTAAAAAGTATTCTATGTCCTTTAATACCTCTAAAATACGTGTACAAAGTTTCGTGATAATCGGTTAAGTATTTAAGGCGTGAAAACGTAACAAACAAACTTACATTCACATTTATAATATTGGTAGGAATTTTTCGTAACGTAAGATATAAAAAACAGAGAAAAAACTCAAATAAAACTTTCACTAATTCGCCCACGGCAGAAAAACTTCGAAAAAAACAGCGATTAAATGAAAAGTCGGGCCATAAATCAAAGGCGAACGTGAAACAAAGTAGCATCTACATATTCCTGGGTGTACACATCTACATCTACATACGTGGTATATGTTACGTGATAACAAAGAGTTAGGTATTATTCAGGTTTTGTGCGTGAACAATCTTTGTACTGTGACTAAAAGATAGACTTGTCCTACGCACCTGTTACTGTCCTAATAAGTTATGTAGTTACCTTTGTCAGAGACAAATAGCGATGCGGACAATTAGAGCTCCAACTTTCGCCACAAAGAAAAGATAAATATTATATACACAACAATATTGCATTATACCTACGCGTTCATTCCATTCTAGGCCTATGAGATTCATTTATCAATCAGCTATTTATAGCTTATTCGTAATAAATTTTCTTCATTCACTAAGACTGACATATTTCACTATTCAAAATAGCTTATATCTACTTGTGAATAAATCTTTTAATATTTTTTTAAAACCTTGGTGACATTAACTTTCTATAGACAGACTTGAAAATAAATAATATGCGCTTCAATATATAGCAGTGATTCTATGTGTAGTGTTTGCATTCGATGCCGTGAAATGTTTACATTGGCCGAGTGACAACGTTACACGTTACGTTACGTTACGCTATTCTATGTTACGTACCGAGCAAATAGCGAACAATATGCAGGCAACGTCGGGGTATAATAAGACGTGACACATTAATTCTGAAGGTGAAACAATTGCGGCGGGCAGCTTCGTTAGACCGCAAGCGACACGTGTAATGAGATAACGTAACGACCGCGCCATACCCTGGAACAAAGGTCTCCACAGCTTCCGATGTCGCCGCCCGAACAATACGAGGCCGTCGCCACTGACGCCACACGACACGTGACGTACAACATGCATAGCGTATGGAAGGCCGTACGTGACACATGGAGGGTTGATGTGACCCATTAAATGATAGGTAGAATCTTATTTATAATTAAATAATATAACGACCGCGCCATGCCCTGGAACAAAAGTCTCCACAGATTCCGATGTCGCCGTCCGAACAATACGAGGCCGTCGCCAATGTCGCCACACGACACGTGACGTCCAACCTGTATAGCGCACGGAAGGCTGTATGCGTCACGTCACACGATGCCTATTGCAGTGCTTTAGAAGGCCTGTTCAAGGAAGCTAACCTACAGTTCATATGGTGCACGAGTATGACATCCTTTATTTAGTGCAAAGGTCTCCATATCTTCCGATGTCGCCGCCCGAACAATACGCGGCCATCGCTACTGACGCCACACGCCACGTGACCTACCTGCACAGCGCGTAGAGGGTTGTAGTTGTAAGTGACGCATTACATGATGCTTATTGCAGTGCTTTAGAGGGCCAGTTTAATTAAGCTTAACTTGCAGTTAATACGAATAAATGTCGCCGCCCGAACAATACGCGGCCATCGCTACCGTCTCTATATCCACGATACATACAACCTGCATAGCGCATAGAGTTGTTATATGCTTATTGCAGTACTATAGAAGGTATGTAGTGATTTTTAACATACAGTAACTTGTTATGCTATTCTTATACAAAATCATCAAACCCGGAATGAGGCACCGGCGCTTACACTTTTGGTAAAAGTTTGTGGCACTGTTACCATGCAAACCATAAGTTAAATGAATGAAAGGTATACATATACAAATATATTGTGTCGTATCGGTATATTATGTATTGTTCAACAAGGAACCGTCAATATGTATAATTCATGAATATAGAAATTATATGTGGAAGTCTGAGTGCAATTGCAACCGAGACATTCTCAAGTCGAGTGAGAACAGACACGTCCTGGCAAACGTGTTATCCTAGACTGCATGACCTAACTTCGTTTATAATTTTAATATTGTATAGTGTAATATTTTTATGAGCTTTTGTTGCTTGAAATAAAATGTTTATTTTTATTATGATATTAGTATGAAGAATCGCAAACCTATAGGTAAGTATGCAACGCTATCTACAATAGAAAACGAAAAAAAAAAATCGTGCAATATAAAATTGCGTTACTTACGTATATTTTTGACTACTTTTACCTACTTAGTCTATAAAAACAAAATACCAAAAAAGTTGAATTAAACCGAAGGATGTTGAATCATTAGCGAATAACTCATTTACCATTATAATTAACCACAGAGCATCAGATCGTTTTCAAGTATTTCATTCAATATAACGATCGATTTAAAGTGTTTTTTACGAAGAACAATTTTTATTATTAACGACTGTATGTAATTACGCGAATAAGTACAATGTCGACTTGGCCGTTCACAATACAGCTATAAATACAACAAGAATTATAAAAGCCAGTAACAACCGTTTATACTGCAAAGATATTCTTGCCTAATATTTAAATAGCGGTACCGCTTGGGAGCAGCGGAATAAAAAAATAAGCAAAATTTCAATTCCAACCTTTACCCGCCTGAAAATAATAGCTCCTTCAGCACATCTCGTCGCTAACTGAAAGCGACCTTAATAAATATGGATGTAAATTAGTATTCTACCCTTATACAAACAATACAAATTGACAATAATAAATTCTTACCAATTCTGATCTTCAGCAAAATCGCTTTGGATTTTTAACTTTTATTCTTTGTTCGTTTCGCTCTTGTTTTAGATGTAAATTATGTTTTAAAATAGTCCTGAATACTTAACAGAGTATGTCTAGATAACGTAATGTGCCATAAATCGCTTCTGTGAAGTATTTATACGTACGAAAATTTACCAAAAAATCGTTTCAATATGACGTAGAAATATAGAGTATCGTTGACCGCACGCCATGAGAGGCACATATATTAAACGCTCCCCGCTTATCTAGAAAGGGGTGCGGCGCAGCACGTGCTACAGTATCGAGCCTATCTTTCTACTAATGGCCTACATGTGAAAGGTGAATGGCTTCATTCTATAACGCGGAACGAGCAACAAGACTCTGTAGACGAGGATTGATGATACCTACACGGAGAAGACTATTTTTCAGCTAAACGTTTCACAATGCGCAGGAAAATATCGACTCGTTAAAATACAATGTATTTTTCCGAACACGTTAGCTTCATATCCACATAATATAGATGAATCATAAATGTGTTGTTTTTCGAGACTTTGTTCCAATACAGTCGTTCGACGTAAAATATCGTAATAGGGTAGAACTCTTACAATGGCTAGCAACAAGGTGCGGACTCTACACGCTACTAAACTACAGGATCTGCAGCATAATATTCTATCCACTCCACACACGTGTTGAGTGCCGGCCACACGGCACACAAAAGCACAGTATGCGGCCTGCAACCGACCATCAGTGGGTATTGCGAAGCCCGCGTGTGCGAGTGCACTTATACGTAAGAAAAATAAAAGGCTTTTTCTCATGAGAGAAAGCAAAAAGGTGCTCAGTGACATTTCCCTTAGCCGAGCTATTCAAATGGAAGCTCGAAAAATAGGAACATCCTACGCGTCTGTAAGTGAAGATTTTCATGTTCACTCCAGACTTCTTGCGTGGAAGACGGCTTTGTGGCAAAAGAAAAACTGGGTATATTATGTCATACATCTTATCCTCTGAAACTGGCAACTCACTAGGAATGTCATTTAAACGCCAGAACAGAATAAAACCTGGCGGCCCTAAGCAAATCATAACATTTTCTTACCATCTAGTGGAAGTCTTCAAAAGTTCAAACATTTAGTAAAAAATATTTTATTGAAACCAGGGCAGTCTCAAGCAAGAGCGTTGAAGAGCGAACATTAATGTTGACCAGGAATTTAGTCCATTCTGGGGTCATACATACATTGGTACATTAGACCTTAATGAGTACTGGCATTCGAATTAGGAACAGTAGTCTTGCCCTTCCGGTTATAATACATCAACTGTACAGCTGATTATGATGTAAGAAGAGAAGCTGGTTTGACTAGAGTTGGCTGGATGAGGGTAGTTGCTAATATATAAGTGCTGGAGCTAGAGGAGCGTGTTCATTTTATTATTAATTTTCTGTGAAGTAATCGTTATCAGAATAAAAGAAGTTTCAAATTAGTTACAGTGTCACTTTCTTCCTTAATAATGGGAAGTTTAAATGTTATTCAATACCAAGCATCGAAACGAACAGACATTTATTCCGTCACGTTCATAACATTAGTCGAATAGTGGGATAATAGCGCTAACTAACGGCTCAGCCCGTCGCCGTTGTGTAGTCCATTACGATGAAACATGTTGGTCTAATTAATGGACACGGTCTATTATTGTGCGGATACCACGTGTCGTGTGCCCGCTTACGTTCACTGTTTGCTAGTTCATGTCCCTATATCACGTAAAGCGAACAATGGGGTTAGGGGTAAACGGCGCTTTTATTTATGTGTTGTATGAGCCGAGCTGATATTGCACTTCTATTCCGCCCAGCCCTTAGGTAGTTCCACAAAAGCGTATCTGTTCTAATAATATAAATGCGAAAGTGTGTTTGTTTGTCCGTCTTTCACGTCAAAATGGAGCAAAGGATTGGTGTTTTTTTATGTAGCTGAGAGACTGGAGAGTAACATAGGCTACTGTTTGTCTCTTTCTATTCCTCCTCCTCCCTATAATAAGAGGTTGAAATTTGTATGGAGTATTCCACAATTTTCAAGGTAGAAGATTAAAACTTGATATGAGGACTCTTTGTAGCTAACAAAAAAAAATACATCAATTTATTTTTTTGAAATTTGTCCCCAAACACCTAAAAGAGGGGATGACAGTTTGTATGAAAAATGTTATTCCTTTGATCGATATGGAATGGTCTGTCACAATACTTAAGGCAGACGAAATTTCACGCGGGCGGAGCCGCAGGCAAAAGCTAGTAAAGATATACTCGTACATTCTTTCTATAAACTCGGATGGCACCAAGTGTTTGTCAACTCTTTCTCCGAGATGTACGGTGTTTACACTAGCTTTCTTACTCGTTCGTTTACTTTGCACTAAAGAAGCAATTTCGAAGTTGGAATCTATAAGTGTTTGTTGTCGGCGTCTATGCGTTATTTTGTTAAAGAAGTTGAAATCGTTATTTTATATTCTTCTTTTGTAGTTCGTTCCCAAGTCTAAATAGATATATTTTCAAACTTCTCATTATTTTAAACACTACAGGTATTTTGGCCACCATAAGAATATGTGGCTAAATAATAAATTAATAATATCTAAGTGCTATTTACTTACTAAGAGAACATTGCTATACCACTCTTAACAATCCGAAATTTATACAAATATTGGGGGAAAAATTAAGAGAGCAAAGAAATGGAGAACTGCTTGAAAGCTTAAAATGATCGGGCCATTTCGTAGAGTCGTGTTTTTATGTTAACTTGGACGCAAACGACAGCATAATATGTCATACAACCCCAAAAAATAAACAAAAAATACCTGAAATAGATCGACAAACTTCGCTTACTACCTGCAGAACACAGCACCTATAAATTCGGTCTTTTTAAATTACCTACCTTTGAACTGAATGAAATGATTTCCCATTAGCTAGGCTATTACTAAAATTATATATACTGAATATACTGAATATACAAATATACTGAATTATTACATAAAAGCAAATAAAACTTCGATACTCCAATAAGCGTAGTGCGAATCATTAATCACTATCGGAATCATGATACGAACAGCAAAACTGGCATGCTGATCTAGTTCGACGGGAGACCATCAATCTTGAATTAGTTCAATAAATTGCGTTAAGATCCCATTAATATAGCTGCAAACTAAATGCTTTTCACTGTTCAAACTGTGAATGTGTGAAGAGTGATCACGAAAAAAACAAACATTGTCAGAGTTAGTGGTATCTTTAAAGATGATTTCGTCACAATTGCATGTCTAAAAGGTGAAAAAACATCTTCTATATCGAAGTCAAACATTGATAACCATTGATGACTGACCACTAAACAGATAGACAGACTAAATAATGATAATGAATAAAAATACTTTTAAGTTTTGTTAAAAAATTTATTAGTTTCCTCAATAATATAATAAGTGATGTGAATCGTATCCTTATTGTCAAGATTGCATAAAACAACATCTATCTAAAGTACCTTTTGTCCATAAGAAGTTCCAAGGCACAGAAATATTAATCACGAACGAAACCGCGGCTAAAACTACCGTAGTAAACAGGCTACCTTAGCACTAAACAGAACAATATACCTAGTTAAGCTTGGCCAGACGAGGCGAAAAGGCCGACACCTGAGCCGGCGACGGGCGCCGTCTAATGGCGCGTCGGGGTCCATCCGTACCGGTGATTGATCGCCACACCCCGTCACACCGGCCTACGTCGCACGCCGCCGCGGGTGATAAATCACGAATTTGAATTTGCTCGATGGATACCCCGCCCGAGCAAACGTTACCCGATCAGCGTATCGCTTTACTCGCACGTCTTTCATCATTATTGGTGAGTGTGTCTACGGAATATTACTAGGGCGTTTCGAAAAGTAAGAGTTGTTTCGTACCCATATTATTGTAAATATTAGAGCGGAAAATCGTTGAGATTTCTATTTTTAAAATAAAAAAGAATACTATCATTAGACGTAGTCACACACCCCGTCACACCGGCCTACGTCTCGCCTCCGCGGGTGATAAATCACGGATTTGGATTTGCTCGATGGATACCCCGCCCGAGCAAACGTTACCCGATCAGTGTATCGCTCTACTTATATGTACGTCTTTCATCGTGACGTCGTGAGTTGACGTACATAAGATTGCTGGGAGCATTTCAAAAAGTAGAAGTTATTTTGGGCCCATAAACTTGTAAATGTGTATTCTATATGTAAGTGTTATTTAATGAAGAACTTTTACTTAAATATAACTTAATACGCATGTCGTTTTAGAGTCTACGTCACTTTACAGGGTAATAAATACAAATTTGGATTTGCACGATCTATACCCCACCCAAACGGTATACCGGTGTAAGGTTTGCTATACTCGTACATCTTTGGCCGTTCATCATAATCGAAATACTCCAAAAAAAAGTCCGTATGTAGCTACTAGTATTTCGAACAGCAAAAGATATTTTGGGCCAATATCTTTTGCTTTTAGACAAAAAACTGTTGAGATATCTATCCAGAAATGGAGAATTTATACTATCATTACACGTAGACACCTACCCTGTATTACACGCGCAGGTTATATCGAACGCCTCCGCGGGTAATAAATCACGAATTTGAATTTGCACGATGGATGAACCTGAGCTAACGTAACCCGATCAGTGTATCTGCTCATACGTCTTTGGCCGTTCATCATAATGCCGTGAGTGTACGGAATATTGCTTCAGCATTTTAGAAAGAAGAAGTTATTTCGGCAGTTTTGGCAGCAAGAGACCGTTGCGAAATATCTATTTCTAGAATGGAAAATATGTAAGAAGTTACAAAATTTTAAAGTACGCTTTATTCTATCTTAAAGCCTTCATTAATAATTAACTAAGAGTGACGTTCGAGCTTTTTAAGTCAAGAGGCGGGAGAAATTTTCAACCTAATGCCTTCACCTCAAGGTAGTCGACCGAAAACTAGACAAAATTTGGAGAATCCTCAGACTTCTTGTCGACTTTGTAAGGACAAAATTTGTAATTAAAGTATCTGACTCATTTCCCTTAGGGCTTCTGAAGTTGGGTGACGGTAATTGAAAAGTAGACCATGCGATTTTACAAAATTAACTAAAACTTAGAGGCATTTTTTTGTAATAAAAAAATAAGCATTAATAGACCGAAATTCAAAAGGGAAAGCAACTTTCACAGTAGGTTTTTTCTTTTTAAAAAAGTTTAGAAAGATTAATTTACAATTACATGACCTAATTGAGAAAGTCAATCCTGAATGTTATGCACATAAGTAGAATACAACTAGGCCGAATTGGATTTATCTTGATGCCAAGCCTTATTTACACAGTAGCAATAGTGGAAACAGCAACAAGTACTTAAAAAAAATTAAACCAAGGCTAAGACAGCGACAACTGTATTAAAATCAGTAAATGAACAATTAATCATCCCGTTTTTTTCCTATCCTTAGGGTTAGAATTTTTGTTTAAAAATTTTATAAGACCAACTTTTGACCCATACACTATCCATTAAAAAAGATCAATTATCCAGAGTAGATCAATTTTGATAATAATAAAAAAATATGCGTTGTCGAACATAAAAAAAAAATATACGTGACGAATTGAGAACCTCCGTCGTTTTTGCCGTCGGTTAATAAAAAAAGCCCACCAGTTATCATTAACAAAAGATCATATAGGCATAACATAGAAGCAAAATGGAAAATATTTATCCAAAACAGGCCCGATATAAAAATCACATAAAGAACCACAAGTAGGTCCTCCATAAAATACGGGCGCGGGTTTTGCAAAAACTAGACGAACAGCAAACCCAGCTCGGTAAAGTGGAAGCGATCAATTTTCTTAACAATTTTCTCGTCATCTGAAATCTTTTCATGTGCACAAAACATTTAGCCAATTCAACGCACAGCAACCCGGGATAATAATAGAACCTATTGGCTATGAGGGGCAGTCATCGCAAACATAAGCCATTAGCGTATTGTAAGCGCCCCTAAAAAGCACCCTTTCTTTTGCCGAGTTTTTGTTATTGTTAGTGAAGTACACTCGTATTACAAAGGGATACCCTTTAATCTAAAGGCTGGTGCTTGATCTGAATTAATAATTCGTTGTTATACAAGTTTGTTTACATATTTTTTATAATAGAAATAGTAATCTATACATATAGTAGCATATTTTATAAATAAAAGTGGGGTTTAAACCTGATGATACGTGATCAGTACTCAACTTCTGGTCGGAATGACAACTTTAACCGAGCATATCTAAGGCACTACTAGGTCTACATACTTGCTTACATTATAAGCAAACCTAACGACCGAGAACATAGAAGCGTCATTGCCTCCAATGTTCCGTCAAATTTGAGTTAGGGAGATTTCAACTTGGACACTTTTGGATACTACTTCACCCACTCTTTTCGCTTTACTTAAGATATACAGCTAATGGATCTAACTGCACATAACAATAACATTCAACGTTATATTAAACAAATTTAATTTTTTTAACCACAAGGCATCTTCCATCGTTCTGATGGAAGCTTATCATAATTAGTAAGTGAACTTGAACTTTGAAGGTAGTAGAATCTTCTACGGTTTCGACTCCGGAGGCACCACCACCACACCTATTTCTGCCTTATGACAGCAGAGTTCTTGCTGCTGTGTTAATCTTGTCTTAGGTTGACTACAAATGTCCTTGGGCAGCAGTGACCACTTACCATCATCAGGACTGCATGCTCGTTTGCTACCTCTAAATCATAAAAAAAAAAGTCAATCGTGCTGATAGAAGATTATCATAATTATAAATGAACTTCCATGCTACTCAGATTCGTTCGGTCCCTCGTTCACGTACCGCCTGTAATGTATTCGAGCGCGGTCGGTCACAAAACCCCGTAACAGGTACGGCGCGACCGCAGCAGTCGACATGCAAGCGACAGACTAAAGGTATTCGCACATTACACCGACTCAATGCCGACTCAACTCGAACTCAACTCTCAGTATGGCATTGAAATGTAAGCTCTATGTTGTTACTTAAAAGTAAATTTGTCAACTTGTAAGTTAAAGGTATATGACGCGTAGTCAACACGTTGCTCACCTATCGACTGTCACCGACCCGTCTGCCCCTCGTTGCCGACGAATTGGTCACGAGTCGACAACGTTGCACGACACGAGTTGCA
>DWTF01000696.1:0-10819 GCA_018250225.1 Udranomia kikkawai
CGGCAACATAAAAAACGCTTAATCGTGAGTACCCGTTACATAATATAAAAAACATTAAGACAGGATCGAAGTTCTGTCTTAGGTCAGCTACAAATGCGTTGCTACCCCTGAGGATAAGTTGGAACGCCTCGGTTAAGTATGTCTCCCTGACCACACTCTTCAAACCAGAACACAGCAGTAAGAAGCCTGCAGTTATAAGGCAGAATTAGGTGTGGCGGTGGTGTCTCGGAGTCGAACCGTAGAAGGTTCTACCATCATAAGAATTGACCTTACCAATCCCTAATATTGCTGAAGATCGTTTGAAACTGACTAACATACATTTCTGCTACATACGTATTCTGTGGTTGTAGCACAGAGGTGTTAAGAGAGGCGAATTGAAGGATGTCCCAGTATTACATCGATACACAATTAATGACAACCTCAGCCTAATAATGTATTCTGTGTTCGTGGCGACGATAAATTTAAGGGAGATCTAAATCGGAGTTTCAATTACACGTAAATTTAGTATCTAAAGAGCTAGTGGTGTACACGGAAGTCTTCGAATTTAATTTTTTAATTATCTACAGATTTAATTATATCTATGTTTAAAATATGGAATAATTTGGTTTATGTATAAATATAATATGATGTTACGTTTGTATTGATCTGTATACAATTCAAGTAAGAATCGAAGTAGATCTGCAAAACATTTTAATTTTTACTTTCCAATTTCATACTTTACCATACTTTCTGTGTCATAGGAATATACTAAACATTATGGAAGTTATTCATAACTTTCTTATCTGGAAATTATTTGACGCTTATACTAACATCTACATTTTCGATAAATTATGAACTATTAAGCATTTTCTGGGATTAATTAAACTATAAGAATTGACAAGAAATTACGTAGGCAAATGGTACATATTATTGTTAAATTTTGAAAAGTTGAATGTACATATTGTACATACTTAATACTTCACTTTTTATTCATACAGAAAATTCCATGTTCCGTATTGTAACAATTGTACAATAAGATGATGACAAACCTATTAATATTTTAAGATATTTTCATTTTGCCTTATTTTAGTACTTATGAGAATAGTACGATCGTAGAATCAAATTAGATTGTCTTCTAACTTATACTTACATTCTAATTAGATTTCACTTTGGACAACACTTATTCGAAATAAAAATAACACTATGTTTCTGATTAGCATCTGCAATCCTCATAGTATACATAAAACTAACTGGCTTTCGTACATCAGAGTAAAGTGAACAGTCTTAAAAAGTATAAAGTCAACTTTTTACGTACCATACTATTTTTAAATGAATGAATTTTAAAGTTTTTATCTCAAACGAGTAATTGAACCCTTTCTCGATTGAAATATTAAACAACTACAGATGCACGGAAAAATAATATACGAAGTGAAATAAAGAGACAACACTACGAATATATTTGACCCGTTTCTAAAACTTATCGTGACATCTACAACCTGTCCGAGAGTCCATGAATTGAGAAATATCGCTATAAGTACGTGTGAGGTCTTATTACTCGGCTCCTATAGCAATCTGTCTTAATTCTTATCGCGTTCATTAATCCTTACTTACTCGAGGAATCTCGTTTAATTTTTTCTTGTTAGTGAATTTTTCAAACTGGACACCGACTTGTGGAGATTCTTTACCCAACTCTCGCATTGCAAGGCCTTGCCTTTTTGCAAGTTGAATACTGACATACACCTATTTAGATAAGTGGATAAAGTATTCGTGGAGAAGAAAAATATTTCATTGTGCTCAACTCCTCCCTTGATATATTCGCGCGTGATGTACTTAAAAAAATAACCAGCATACCGGCGAATTAACGTAAGGGTCTAGTTGTTACGCCGGTACTTAATTCTCTTTTAGTACGACTAGTACCTGTAGTTAAATTATGTAACACAACTGATTCACTGAAGCGAATTGGAAATTTTGCGTATTTCTAATACAATTTTTTCGTACAGACACAAATTCTAATAGTTTTTGGAACTGTAATAAATAGTGTGGACAAACATTAAAACAGTTATTATTCTTAAAGGACAGAAGTCCTATTTGAAATTCAAAACCATAAAATTTAAACCTAAGTTTGTTAATCGCGTTGGATTATTAAACTTAAATCCTATCTTCAATGTTATTGCAATGTATTTGTATGGTATGTCTACGATAGAATATATATTTATTTGATAGAAGCAGATCTTATTTTTCGAAACCGTATTATTTTATGTAATCATAGCCGAATTAATCACAATCATGTTGCTCAACAACTAACATATAATATCTATCCATACCGCAACGATGGTAGCCAAATGAGCGGCGTTTACTGCGCCGGCGAACTAAAAAGGCGAAGCATTAGCGGCGTCTAAAAACAGGAAACATTTATCGAAACGTTTGGGATCCAATCAAAACAATAATATACGATGGGACTATTAAAATACCAACGGCGTTGACGTAACGTGTCTTCTCGAAAAGGACAACGATTAATGCAACTGGCTTTCCATTCATGATGAGCTGCGGACTCCATTTTGTTTCATGTCACGCGTCAGTTAGCTTCCGAATACGCGCTACTATGGACTAGGGGTTGGAACTTTTACTTTTGTGTAAAAAACTAATAAACTCAGTCGTCACGTAGGAATCATTTCACCGTCATTACTTCGGACGTGTGAGGCGACGGCGCCATGTTTTTTTTATTTTATTGTTCTTCTTGTATCGATGTTATTTTTTCAACTAAGCGTGATTTGCGTTGTAATATGGACTCACGCAAGACGTTAATTTTATTATGCAAACAAGCACATGACTATAACATTTTTTCAGCGCTGCTTATAGACAATTTCTTGTTACTCCCAAAAACTGATTTAGCGGACGACTATCGTTTTATGTCAATAGGACCTAGATAAGATCTAGAACCTAGCTTTACTATAACCTAATTATAAGTCCACTAGCAGTAATATTCCCGCGTATAATTATGAAAATGGAGTGTAGTAGTGCTTTTAAATAGTCATCAGTTTCATCTATGGCCCCATCTACATAGTATACTTTAGCAATCTCTAAAAATTGCGCGTTAAATTGTCTACTGTATTTTGTGATATTTTTGTGAGTATCCTTTTTATCTTTGCACATAAAATGAGTTTTACAATCTAAGTTAAATTAAACAAAATATTAGCATTACATTGTATATCTTGAAAAAGAACCTTAGTCATTATTGTAATAAAATTTATTAAACACTTCAATTTTCATACCTCAATTATTACAATTACAGCGGTCAATAAAACTTTGACAATACGAAGGGCTGATTGACAATAAGTGTTCACGTTTCCAATAATTAATTGTAGGTACTTGAATACAAAAAGTGAAGTGGCCGTAATAAAGTTGGCGTATTATGAAGACAATAAAACCTTATGTTCTAATTAAAACATTTTAATGAAAAGATCCGACCGATTTTTAGGGTACACTTTGGTGTTCTTCTCAATAGTCTTATAGCTATATCTCTCATACAAAAACGTTATGGTATAGTTCTAATAGGGATTTAGGCAAGTAAGATACTTAATTTTCAAGGATATTTTAGATAAGTAGATCAGGAGTACCTTTACGCCACTGGCGGAGTCGATGTAGCGTGCACAAGTATTCCCGCTCCGCCCAATAGTGGCGAGAAGGTCAGATACCGTCAGGTTTAGTATAGTATAGAGTCCAATTTAACCTTCTGTCGGCGTGTCGTAAGGGTATTTGGAATGGATTTTCCTACCATAAAAAACCTTTTCATTACGATATATTACATAACATATTAGTAGTGAATATTACACATCATCTGCATGGTTGCTTCATTTACTGATTGTCATAGTTCTGCGTCAAAAATTGGACCCATCCGTCCGACCGATCCGTCCGGTGTCCCATCGACCGTCGACATTCGATCTTGAAAAAACGCTTACAGATAGAAATGAAAGTCTCAGTCCCGGTCGCAGTCACAGAATAAAATGATCATAAAACTAATTAGCAATCTAAGGTTTTACGACACTATAAATAAATAAAATGGAACCCGGTCCCGGAGTTCACATGAGTTTTGCCGGCGGTTTTTGTCTTGACTCATCGATGAAGACATTACTAATTAAAGCTTCGACGTAGCTTAGAATGCGTAACACATTAATATGTATGAAAGGATAAGTTACGCAAAATTTCGGGCGAAAAATTTTATGATACGAAAAACACGTAAAATTTTGATGCGTTTTGAATTAATTAGTTTTATTTTAACTAATTATACGGCTCGATGATAGAAAAACGATAACGGACAGCCTATAACAATGAAAAGCTGATCAATTAACATGATGCCGCCGTAGGGAGTCGATCCAGAAGTGATGCATAAATAACACGTATTCCTCAATCACAAATTCCGGCCGGGATTATGAGATAAAAACTGATTTACTACTCGAAGGGCACACCCCGTGGGACCAGACGCGGTCAGCGGGATATTTCCAGCGTATAAATGTAAATCTTCGAGCTTAAAAATATTGACGACAGTCGACAAGCATTGACAGCTTAAATTAAATGGCTATGCGTTTGATTAAATCGACATTAAATGCCGGTTAAGGAAACGGTAAAAGGATCAAACTACTGATACAAAGCTGATTTAACATAATAAGATATAAGGCGGTGTTATGATTGTAATATCAAAGTATTGTACAGTTCAATGGGGTAGCAAATCTACTACCAATGCCCTCGCTGTGATTACATGGAAACATGTATAATCGCCAAGTTATTCATCATTGTCTCTTCAGGAGCACTCTAGCCACTTATTATTTACGAACGTAGGCTGTAATACCTATCTTCTTAAAATATTACCACGTAGCCTGCATGCTCCTTCGCTACAATTTTAATCTTTACCATGAAAGCGTAACCCAATAACACTTAAACAGACCCAAAGACAAGTCCAAGACTTCAAAGGGACAAGAATTTAGTACGATTTAGTTACATTTAAAAACCTCTCGAAATATTTGACATTTAATGCAGGTAAATACGAACCTCAATACCAGATTATGAATGTTTTATTTATTTTTTACTTATCTCAGTGTAAGAGGAGCCGAGATCGGTTAATACAGGTAGGGAATATATTATGAAATTATCGTATCGCTTAGCGAGGATGCTTACCATTATCCGAGTATTAAAGTTCTTTGCTTAATAAAGAAGTAGGTTTTATCCACAAACCAGATACGCAACATCGCGATTCCAGTTCCAAAATAATCACCAGTGAGAATTTAAATAAGGTGCCAATTAGAAGGGTTGGGAATGTAGAGGCATTCTTATGTTCTTCTTAATAATTTCGTCTTAGCCACATTAAATCTGTGACGTTTATTACTTAATAAGAATGCCTCGGTATCGGCATTATGCAAGCACTTTCCTTCGTGCGACATTTAAAAATAAACAAATGAACTCGCCCGTTTAACGTTCTTAGCCTCTTTAATAGAGCTTAGCGTTTTTTTCTTTTAGACGACCACATTACAATAATTTCTAACTGGTTTCAGTTGGAGGCAATAAACGCTGCTGTTTCTGTATCTTTAGATGTCGGTCGCTTAATGTTTTATATTGCGTACGATTCTGCCTTCTCTGCTTCCCAGCCCACTCAAATCAGATTGGATTGCCTAAAATCTTAAACATGTACATATAACATTATGCGTTAAAGTTATAATTTGGGATAAGGTGTAACAATTTATTTCAAGTTCAGTTTTGATTCATAAGTGGCAAGTAAAAAAACTCAAAGTGACTGTTTAAGATACTCATAGTAATATTAAGCGCCCTTTTTGAAATCTGAATCCAATAGGAATGCTAGGATGAAGATAGAATGCCGCAAAAAATGTGCCCGATTCTTGACACATTTGGAACAATTAATGTCACACTTCAGAACTTTGTATCCCAATCCTAAGTATGTACTTATGGCCACCACATTTGATTAGTGGCCAATCAAAAAGTTTAAGATTTATATCTATAAGATCGACTGTTTCAAGGTTCCTCTAAAGTACGGAAGTTTATTCAATATATGGGTCTAAATCTTAAAAACATATAAAATAACTACTACGTTTAATTCAATACAATAATGCAATAATTTGGTAAAATATGTTGGCGACAGATAACAAAAATCGGAGATAAAAGAAAACATTTTAATAATTTTTATTCCATAAACTGACCAATTTAACCCAAATTTACATTATTACCATATTACCCATCGCACGTGTTTAAATCAAACAACTTATAATTATTTCCGATACACTCGTTACACGCATATGTTAAATACAAAGCCTGTGTGTGGCGCGACAAAAAGCAACAATTGAAACACGAAACAATAAATCAAAGTACAAAAAATACGTGTTACCGAGGTCCGTTGTTTACACATACCGACTTTGTCGTATGCCCTAAAAAGTGAGTCTTACTTGGAACCTTTAAGGGGAAGTAGCATAACTCCAAGATTTCCATAATAAATACGCCCTCGCTACTATGCGCGCATAAATAAAAGCTATACCATCTCATCTAAATCAAATGAGTGAGCTCACTCATTTAGATGAGATAGTATAGCTTGCAATTGAGTATGATAAAAAGGGATGACACTGTTGCCTTTATTCACCACACATTGAAATAATACGCCACATGTTTCCCATGGTAGAACGTATCTATTTAAATCTTTGTTATAACCGACGACAAATGAACTACAAAAACGTATGTAAATTGACATCCGTGAATCCCATTCTCTATTTGTTTTTAGGTGTATGTTTTTTATTTTTTTATAGGAATAAGGGCAACTTGATTGGTGTCCACCTGATGTTAAGTGCGTCCTGCCATTTGCCATTTGCATCCAACTTCGAAAACGTTAAAACTTGGACAAAAATCTTAAAGTTTTCAATTAATTAACAGACGTGTATGCAATGTATGCAAACCCTAATTCATATGTATTATTAAGCGCGATTCAAGCAGCTATCTAAACTGTTATTATGTATATCATTGTCATCTCTCATATCATTTGTCCATGTCCATCTCATATCATTTGACAAATAGAACATGGACAAACAGGGACAATAACGTATGTATACGTATAGCAATACAAGTAAATTATAATACGCAAGATTCAATAATCTCGTTCGATATGATTCAATAATCGTTGCAATCAACAAGTACAGAATGAACGAATGATAAATTCTATTTTGTTAAAATGGCAAGTACTTGGTTCAAACTGTACGTTCTCGTATTAAACAAATGTTATATTAAATAGAACGAAAAAAGCCTACTTCTATTGAACAAAAACTATAAATATAAGGTACGTGCCGTTAATAGTACGGGACTAAGCACCGCTGGGAGCGACACAGGACCTTAAGAACCGAGCCCGTAATAAATACTTCTCCTTCCTCATTACCTTACCGCCCAAACCGATGGACTGTATGCAAAAACGGCAAATGACATACGCCAATATGCGAGCAACGAATTCACTTAGTAAATTGAGAAATAAAGGAAGCTTTTTGCGGTCCCAAAAGTGCTCTAATTGATATTTTATTCAACGCTTTTGCTCTTTGGGTGGCGGAGTATGAAAATATCAATAATGAATATGACACCACCGACGTCGATTTTTCTGTGCCTCGCTTCTCGACTTTGTCCCATAACCGCTTGAGATATGCAAATTTTGTACTGGTTTCTGGTTTGGTGCGCTCTTATCTTACTTTATCGTGTATGATAGGATAGCTTATATTATGATAGCTGTTATATAATTTACTTTTACAGTTAAGGTTTAACGTGTGTTTTTAAGAATAAGTGTACATGTGCGGTGTGATGTGGACAATGCAGTCTATAGATATTCAAATCAATTTCAACAAGAACGGAAGTTTAATTTAACATCACATTTTTTATATTATTCTACCAACATCAAAAAGTAAGTTTATGTCTTACAGTTAGTTATTTTGCATAATTTGAGTAAACATACCTGTTTTGAGTTAAAATGTATCTAGGCAAATATAAAGTTCAGTAATTAGATACATTACATTAGGTTATACTACGATAAATATAATAACAAATGGATAAGTTATTATATAGGTATTTTTTTCAAATATGTAACTTTGCATTTAACTTTTATTAAAAGCCTTATAAGATTTTTACTCAACAAAGGGTCTTACATTCATCCCTTTGAGCAGATGCACGATACATCCCCAATTAAAAATAATAACTTGATTGATTCGGATAAAACAATCTATCTGATGTCTTATTTGTAGTTAAAATTACATGTTTCTATGAGCGGTCGATTTTTTCATCATCCGAACTAGGATCGGTAGTTGGTCTGGAAACATTTTTTCCATTTAATTATACTTAGAGACCTTCGTGACATCGGGCGTCCATATTACGTGGAGCAACTAAGTTTTAAATGATAGAAATTAACGATTCACTTTACTAGTCTCATTGGATTTTTTGTTGCGCTGAGATAATCGCGTGCTCCGATGAAATTTGTTTCAACCCTTTCTTTGATGTTTTTTGTAGGTTACATCGTAAGGATAAGACCGATTGGATCAGGAGTTTAACAGTGACAAAATACTTCTCCCAGTGTTCCTTTGTCGTCATGTTCGGTTCTGTACGAGATGTATCCCGTGATATTAACCTCATGTCACTATTAAGACATCTTACCCGGTGGCTGGGAAGATTCGTCGTTGATAAAATTTCGATCATTTATTCAGAACTCCGAATGAAGTGCTGGGAAACTATTTTAATGTGGCTTCTTGATGTTGGATACCGTATATGGTGTTTGTATTTATTTAAGGAGTGACACGAAGAAATTTATTTGAAGAATGAATAATTAAGTCTACGTTTCAATGCAGGTATAATCTGTTTGTATGTGCGATGTACAGAACATTCTTGCAGAATAAGTTTTTAACAGAGAAAGTTCTTAATATGTGCCTATATAATTTAATATTTTAGTGTCTACATGAAATAATATTGTTTCGATCAAAAGTCTTAAAACTAATCTTGTGTCTGAAGTGGGCAATACCGCAGGTAAAAACGAAATATTGCCATCCATCTAATAAATCATAAGCTTTTACAATTACCTTCATGAGCTTCTCACGTGGGTAACCTACTAGTCAACTACTACTAGATCAACACATTATTTTATTTTTTACACTTGAAGACTTATTCCATGAATACCATTCATTTTGAAATCCAAAATGTTTTTTTAGGAACATTACCATTTAGGTCTGTTTGGTCGGCTATCAACTCCAAAATCATCTGTGCAGCAGACCGCTATGGTTTCACGCAGCCGTAAAATGTTACATGGGTGTTAAAAAACACACCTCTTAATTAACCCGATTAAAATTTACAAGGCGTAATATCGACGACTGCACGGACTATTGAGCAAATTTAAAGAACTTATTCCTTACAAATCGCTGTGCAATCACGTGAACGTAGCGAGTCCTACAAAACGGGCGGAGAGGAAACATTAATTAGATGCCTGTCCTTAATTAAATTGTAACGTCTCAGCGAATTTCCCTGAGACCCACGCTCGGTGGTCTTACAGGTAATCGATGTTAGAACTCACGTGAACTTTATGATACGAGCAATAAAAGTAACATTTTAATGGTTCTCAAGTAAAATGTTAACCTATACGTTGGTCATTAAAAGGCGCCATAAAAAGTGTATTAAGAAGTCCGAGTCGGGTTTGACGAAATTGTAGGTTTACCCGCTTCGTATGATTTTTACATGTCGCAGTAATGAATGCCTTGGAAAGTGTCGGTTGTGTTGTTGACCGGAACGTAGGCAAACCCGTTGAACATAAGCACTTGTAAAACTGAACCGTAATAATGCACTTCTAGTAGATAAACGACGACAAATATCGCGGATGACAGCCCGTTAAACGTAAAATATATGTTACACTTAACGAGGGAAAATGCAAGTTGAAGGGTAAGTTAAAGGAATAAAATGAACATAGAACACATATTGGGCTTACGTATTCCTTATTCTTGGGCACGCTATTTATATTGGTCAATATATGTCCTAGTAAGTTGGATTGAAATAAACGCAATTATTGATACTAGGAGATCGACTAGCGGTCGACCATAAATCGACCGCATATCATGGAATTATCAGTTGTAATATATCTATACTTTAATACCTATGGCATAATAAAAAACAAATTCACTACTCAGAATGACACTAATTGTTTGGCATTATTCAAATGATGTTCCGTGTATTACAGGTATATCCATGTTTTACACTCTGCATAGCCTAGACCTGTGTAATACACGGACAGACAGACACTGTGCATTTTTTCTCCGTATAAACTTTGCCTATAAGAATAATATAGTTATCCTTGTTAGATATACCTTTTTACCTTATTTAGTGTTATACACTATATCAATAATTGCGTATATTTCAAGTCGAAACTAATCGTGACTTACGTGCATCCTTAAAAGCTTTTTTACCTTTTCTAGCGACATGCACGGATCCTAACTGGCCTATAGTCGAATTTAGGAATACACGTGATTAAAATTCATCGCGCAAACCAATTTATATTCTAGGATCAATCTATGAAAAAACCTAACAAATATATATAGTACCATATAATATAATAATCTATAGAAATTCCGAAGCTAAAAACAGTAAGCTAGATAAAAAATATTCATCATAAATAAGTTCATTAAATTATTAATAGGCGGCAATATAATCCCAAGAATAGGCGTTGATCAAGAAGAATGGATTCTTATTTGTGTTTAATTAAGAATTTTCATGCCATAAAGGGCCGATCTAATAATGATAAGTAAAAAATATAACGCATCCCTAGGGCGGAGCAATAAGG
>DWTF01000697.1:0-10819 GCA_018250225.1 Udranomia kikkawai
TTACCGATTGTGGGTTGCGTTCATTACTGTAGTATTTAAAATATATCTTATATATTTCATTTTAAATTCATTGATTAGATACTAGTTCTGATTCTATTACTAATAGAGTTACTAACTACTAAGAGAACTATTATTACTAATCGATGTTTGTAAAATATTTATTTAAATGGAACGAAAGATTCATAATTATGAAGAAGAACGTTTTAAATATATAAAATAATATGTAGCTAAAATAAGCGTGTAAAATAGTTACCCGCCATTAAACCAAAGGTTTAAGGAATGCAATGTTAATCATTCTATCAACTCTACTAATATGTAGCGATAGTCATGTCCTTTACTATCAAAATTCACTAATTTTTTCAGAACGTTATTACAAAATTATGAAATTTTCTTATTAGAAAAGCTATTCCTTATTCGTAATGTTGTTGACAAGGCTAAAAATGACCTTCTGGATAATCAATCATAGAGACTAACGTCACCATTCATCCATTTACAGGTAAGTACGACCCACTGAGTCCGATGCAAATTATCTGCCTAGAAATGTCTTACGCTATACCGGCAAATTAAGTAACATTCGAAGTGCCATTTTTGGTGCGAGTCCAACAGAGATGTGAGCGCTTACGTGTCGAAGGTCTTGTGGGCGATACGTCAAGGCAGGGGGGCAAGCCGGCGCTAGCGCAGACTCCGCCACTCACAATCCGCGAGCCAGTCGCGAGCAACGCGCGCGGCGTACGACACGAACGAAACTCGCGATAACTAAGTTACATGGCAAATTTTAGTTTTATTTAAAGTATGTGCTATAATCCTTTAAGAATTGTGTTTAAAAATATTTAATCAATCGTTTAAGAATCTCGTATCGTAAGCAAAGTAGTTTAGCTCGTAAATTTACATAATTCGGAAAATATAGTGGGACCAAAATGACAATAAAAAATAAAAAGACTAAACAATCAAACACGTCTGAAGTGACTTCGACCAGTGCTACGAGTAGTGTACAGAAAACCAGCAAATCTACTTCAGTGCAGAAGAGCAGCAACACTTTGCAGAAGGTCAGCTCGTCTGGTAAGAAAGTGCGCTATATCGAAGTAAAGGTTGAGGAAGATGATCCACTCATGATAACAGATGTGACTGATGCATCTATAAGCGGTTCTACCATAT
Organism: Udranomia kikkawai; assembly: GCA_018250225.1. Lineage (NCBI taxonomy): Eukaryota > Metazoa > Arthropoda > Insecta > Lepidoptera > Hesperiidae > Udranomia > Udranomia kikkawai. The sequence goes on from DWTF01000697.1 coordinate 1,156, forward strand.
CGGAACACTACAATAGCCATCCGCACTACATTATTACGGAGGCTCCATCAATAACAGATTTGTCTCAGATAAGATCTCAAGAACATTTCGTAAGCGATATGGCTCAATCGAACACAGGTGAATTCATTTCGAGTTCTGTTTTACAAGAATCTTCTGCATCTCACCAGCAGAGTTCTAAGAGTGAAAGAATTGAATCTTCTTCAACTTCCATTCAGCATTCTGGTTCTAGTCACAGTATGTCAATTGATAGAACTGCAGATTCTTCTGTAAATAATCAAACGCTTAACACAGCTTTTATTGACAACAGTAGAAATACCAGCAACGCCTTTTTATCACGATCTCAGGGTGCTAACGCTACTGATTCATTTATTCAGTCCGAGAGGCAGAATTTAATGAATACGCAATCAGTTCACCAGACTACATCTCAAGAAAATGTATCAAAAAATGTATCCAGCATATCTGACACAAAAAATATAAGCACATCAGATTCGAAAAAGACACGTGAAAGACAAGCTCATGACAGCAGCTCCATAGCCCCAAACCAAGTAAGAAATGTAAAATCAGATTCTTCCAATTTTTATGGTTGGGATGACAAAAACACAAAAGAGTATACTTCTACGACACAAACAAGTGAATCTAAGAGCAGCAGTGTGGCAAAATCGTCATCATCGTCGTATGTTGTTGAAATAGTCGATGGAAAGGAGCGTATTATTGATAGCACAAAACGTGAATGGGGTGACGCTCAAGAGCATGCATCAAAAGAAGCATATGCTAGCGTAAGTGGCACAGGCATTAAGCCACAATCGGTTCACAGCATTGATAATTATGACATGAAATCTAAATATGACAGTGGGAAAAAGGGACAAAAACCAACAAGTGAGATGATGATAAAAGAAGACTCAAAATTGATCAAGGATGGTAAACAAGTAACTTCTCATGAGAGCATTACTTCTCAAAAAGATAACTCGAAGCTCCAACAATTTAGCTCCACCCAAGGACAGTTGACTTCTGAAGATCAATATCAATCAAATGTAACATCTCAAGATGCTATTCAAAACAGAAACACACGCGAGAGAGAAACTAATAAGAACAGCCCAGTAGCCCCTAGCCGAGCCAGACACGTGAAATCCGATGCTTCAAACTTTTATGGCTGGGATGACAGAGTTGACAAAAATGTGAACACAAAAGAGTACACTTCTACTACACAAACAAGTGAATCTAAAAGTACAAGTGTAGCAAAATCCTCGTCATCCTCATATGTTGTCGAAATTGTTGATGGAAAAGAACGTGTTATCGATAGTTCCAAGCGAGAATGGGGTGACACTCAAGAGCATGCAACAAAAGAAGCCTATGCCAGCATTAGTGGGACAGGCATTAAGCCACAATCGGTTCACAGCATTGATAATTATGATATGAAATCTAAATATGACACTGGTAAAAATGGGCAAAAACCAACAAGTGAGATGATGATAAAAGAAGATTCAAAACTTATTAAGGATGGTAAACAAGTAACTGCCCATGAGAGTATTACGTCTCAGAAAGACAATTCGAAACTTCAACAATTTAGCTCCACCCAAGGACAGTTGACTAGTCAAGACCAATATCAATCAAACATTACAACTGAAGATGTTGTTCATACAAATAAAAATATTCAAAAACAAACTAATGAAACAAATATAATCCAAAGTGATAAGGTCACAAGCGAAACGTCTAACACTATGAAGCGTGATAAACATTCCACTGATTCCTCCAACTTTTATGGTTATGATTCCACCATACAAAACCAACTGAAGAAAGTAGGTGACATTTTACAAGTTACTGACACCGAAAACCTTAACTATTCTACAAAAATTATGAAGAGCAATACAAGCAGTGCACAACAAGCATCTACATCATCTTACGTGTTTGAAGTAGTCGACGGGCAACAGCGAGTTGTCGATAGCTCTCACAGAGAATGGGGTGATAATAAAGAACATTCAACGTATGAGAAAAGCCATAACATCAGTGGCACTGGCATTAAACCACAGCATGAGTATAGTCGGCATGTACTAGATAAGGAATCCTTTTATGACACTGGTAAGGACGGTATACCCAAAAGTGCTAGTCAAGTATCAGAAGAGTCTGTTTTGTACAAAAATGGTAAAGAAATAGCATCAACCAGCAACAAGTACGCTGGTGATTTTACTAAGAAACGAGCTATCACTGACCATGTTGATAAAGAAGACATACATAATAAACGTATCATTGAGTCTATTGACGAGACTGTTCATTCTGATACACGTGATACTCATATTACATCTGATGTGCAATCTCAAGTTCGAGACACTAAAGACGTTACGCAAACGACTGACTTTATAAGCAATGAAAAACAAACTTTATCAAAAGAAACTTCCTCAACATCAAAGTCTCAAACCAAGGATACATTGACTACATATGAGAGAAGCACTGGAACATGGAACGGCAAGTTTGTGTACGAGAAAGATGACGACAGGCCAAAACGTCCCAAAGAAATGTCACCATTTGGAAGGCCTGAACAACCAAGACACCACTTAAAAAGACAAGACACTGAAGAAAATATTATTCTATCCTCAAGAGATATAAAAGATTTCACATCTATTAGCGACCTGCGTAAAATCATTCAGTCGTCACAGTCCAACAAAGATGTTACAGTAAGTAACAAAAACATTGTTATTCGGAGAAACATTGATGACAGAATCCTCAAGGAAATTATTGATACTGTTAAAAAGTATCCATTTAAAAGAATTGAAAAAGTTACTTACGGTACAAAAATAAACGAAGACGTAAAAGATCTGTACGAAGGACTGGACACTGAGCAAACTACTGTTGTAAACACTAGTAGCGCTGAAACAATAAAGAAAGCGTTTGAAGTTGAGAAGACTAGAAGTCAAATTGAAGTCACTCGGTACATTACTGAAAACGGCATCACTAGAAAGGAAACAACATACGAAGACGCGAAAGAAGATGAGAAAGTGAAGACGGACGTTTTTGTCGACAACAGCTCGTTAGACATCAGAAACTTGGTAAGTTGAATCTTAAAACATGAACATAGCGTTTATAAAGCACAAAAAAGGTGTAGATACTAATTTGGCTTTCATTATTCTAGAAGGATGTCCACACAACGAAAGATATACGCGAATACGACGTGGTTGACCGTGCGATCACTGATACCACGAGAAAAGACACTGTCGTCAGCACCGTCTACGATGAAACTATCATCGACGACAGGAAAACTGTGCGAGACGACAGGACTACCATCGAAGAGACAGTCCACAGGGATGAGACCAGGCCAAGACAAGGCCCCAAGAAACCAGAGAAAATTGTCAAGGAACAATGCATTTGTGAAATTTGCACTTGTGGGTAAGTCGAATTTATTTCATTTTCTTTAAATATAAGAATCAACACCACACTATACTATAATAAATATGTCTTTTTAGTAATAGGAATTTCAGGCATTGTAGGTATGTCAATAATTTGACATCATTTCGCTTTTACCCCTACAGGGTAGCAATAATATCAATCGATTTTTGTGTGATAGTTAGACATAGTGTTCGCGTTAGGTATCTAAATTCGTATTTAGATACCTAACTGTTATATCATCGCCCCTCGAAGCGTATAACAGGATTGATTACAATGTATATGTAACACATTCGATTTCAAATAATAAAGTCAATGAGAGATATATTAAGAAGTACTTACTTAGTACATTAGTATATTTTTACGTTGTTTCCAAACATATTGCAATCATGTACACATGTTAAAAGTATGACTTTAGTGGTTATTCACGTTCATTGCGTGACAATGAGTTAATAGAATTCATTGTGAAATGACCGCGGGTCATTCCCGATTGGTATAAATTAATGTACAAAGATATAACGTTTTGCACGTATGTAATGTGAAAAGTAATTTGTAGAAGTTTATATTTGTACATACCTAAAGGATAATAAATAATCGATGGAATGTAGACAAGATTTTATATACAGTGCACTTGTTTCTTTGTAAGATATTTTGACGAGTGACGATATATCGAAACAGAAAGAAAAAAATATATTCAATATTTAGTGTACATTTAGTCAATTTCGTAAATACGTGAAACTTAAAAATGAATTTAGATATCATAAATGTAGATTCTACTTTTTCTGATAAGATGTTTGGTAAATGATAGAGTTCTTTATCGTTAGCAATTTTATGGATTTTTTTTACTTTATAACGATAACAGAAATTCTGTTGAGAGAGTTCTACCATATTTAAATCGTATATGACGTTAACTATAAGCATCAAAAGGATAATCGTTATCGAGGTCAAATCCAGTAAATAATCGGCTTATTTCTTCTTTTAAAAAGGAAACGTGTTCCGAAGTTTCAAAAGAGTTAACTTCGAAGAATGGTTCGTTATGCAATTCACATTGCACCAAGTGCATGATACAATCTTTAATGTTTTTAAATAGGTCATAGTCACGTGCACTACATATAAACTAAATCTCAATATTTAATGTAAAGAATACTATGATTATTGGTGACAATTCGGGATTACTTTTAGGTTATATGAATTTGCGCTTTTTGCTCTTAAAAATATGAAACATTCTACCGTATGCCCTAAACCTGTTTTCTATTCTATTCTATTTTATTCTAAAAATACATAAACTAGGATCAGAGATACAATTGAGCCTGAAGTAATGATCAAATCAAAATCTTTTCTAGTGATATAGCCGATAATTCAATACGATGTCTATTATGTCCCAATAGCATAAGAAAATCAGCAATTTAATTCAAGTTTTAAAAGTATCAGTTCTTCCTGGAGAATGTTACATGAATCATGAATACGATAAATCAGGTTTATTCCCGTTCGCGTCAGGCCTACGTGTCTAAATATTATTTTGTGCAGTAAATTATTCTAAAATATGGCAATTGTCTGTGGTCTTACTAAATAAATTAGATTATTTTAATTTTAATCCTTACGTTTATTAAAAATAACATTGAATGGAAAGTCAAAGTTTCTGAGCAATACGTGGGTATCGGTTATATGTAGATAGAGTCAATCCGCTTTACTTCGTGCAATAACCTAGAAAGTAATTCAAACACTATAAGTTATGAGATAAACCAACTATTATAATACAGCGTTCTTTATGATAAATACTTTAAATAATTATAATATTATTCCATAGGATACATTCGATGCTACATTTTTCCAACAGTATTACTACATACATATATTTCACCTCTTATACGGCTAAGTTAATTAAATTCACTATTTCCAATTTAGTTATGCGCTATATATAAGGTGTTTTAAAGCCATACCAGACTATTATAGATTCTTAGCTTAGACTATGTACGAGTAGTTTAGTTTATCAAATTTTATCTGTTAATTTAAACACCAAAATATTTAAGATGCCGTGCGAGTATAAAAGTGCCGATCACATGATTTGTAGCAATTTTGGCTAAGTGCCTAATCCGACATAATTGTCTTCAACACTGACCTTCAATTATTATTTAGCGGCCATTCACTTGTTTCTCATTAATGCAACGTTACATACATGTCATGACGTAGGACCATTCAGTATTGGTGTAATAAATAAAAATTTTATTGGAATCAACACCTAAAGTTGGTTCGAATGAGACGTGAGTCATATTCCAATGGTAAGTAATATATTACGGTTGCCTTATTTAATCCACCTACACAGGCGTAGGTAGAGCCTTAGTCGAAACTGTCGTTAGTGTTGTCCTCAATCGAAAACTCGTTTAGATAGTCTGGCAATTTTAACTTTACACTGGTATAAATATACCCAACCAACTGGTAAGCTAATGAACCAACTGTCCTCCTTCATAATGCACTTTATTTTTCTAATAATTTTGTTTTCAATGTGTATGATATTGAAACGATTGGTTTTAATGTAATCAATTCAGATTTTTCACACTGATTCTTATAGCAGGTGCGTTAAGAAAAAATATGTTCCTACTTAGCTAGATAAAACATGATTGGGGAAAAAAAAATTAAGTTCAATTTGCGGAATAAATTTTTATTCATTTGCCTCAAGTACAAAAAAACATATAGAGTTATTTAACTTCGAACCTGTTGGATAATAAAACAAAATTCTTTACATGTTTCTGTGTCATTAGACAGATAAGATATTTAGTCACCGTTTTGTTGAGGTAACTGTTAGATAACATAGGCGAAGTAGCTCGAAGTTACGTAGATATTTGTTGTGTACAACAACAATCGTAATATGTACATAGATTTGGATAAGCGCAACGCTTAGATTTTTGGCAAGAGACTAACAAAACAAATAACAATTGCTCGTCACTCGATTAGACTTCATAGTTTTGTAGAGATTTATCATCATCGTTCGTTTATTGGCGTACTACCCAATGTATCTTCTCTGAGAGACTGAAAAAAAAGTTCTTTTACAATTAGAATAACGCCTTAACCTAACTCATTACCTGAGAGCAAGCTCATATGTTTCAGACATTTTAGAACATTACCCAGAACTCCTATAGATACTGTTTTTATGCGATGTTTTCTATTTTCTTCTACCGCTCAAATGGGTATTTCAAATACTGTAATACCTACTATATGGTTTTAAAATGTGATCTTAAATCAAAATATTTGGATGGAAGGAAGGACTTGTCAATTTGTTATTAATATGGTCGCACAGACACAAGTTTAATGATTAGATATTAAAAGTGTCATAAATGTATGCAAAATTACATTTTAAGTAAGCATCAAACGTCCAACACTTTAAAAATTAAAGTCAAATTTATAATAAACTGCGATAAAAGGATTTATTAAAATATGAATCGTCTTTACATGCGATACTTCATACTGTTATAATATGTATTTAGTAGCTAGAGGCCACAAACATCTACCAAGAGTTTTGTTACGCGGACGTATAAGTATAATAATGTTATGAAACATAACTTGCATAAGTTAAGCGTGGAGGTTTACTGAGTAAACCGTTTACAAACGGATTCCTTGTTTAAATAACTTTAACTTTATTTGCCCAATCGTGTAATTTATAAAGCTCTAATTAAATACGAATCAAAATACCATTAAGATACATATTATTATTTCGTTCTTAATTCATTCTGTAATTTTTCATACCACACGACATTCATTACCTGGATTGATAACGTAACTTATAAGTAACATTAGACATGTAAGTAAATACGATTGGTATATATGTACAAGTATACAAAATACCAACTCATTTTAAAAAGTGGTTTAAAAAGTTATGAGCTTGTATGATATTAGTACAATATTCTCCGCTCCCTGGAATTAGTCTTTAACTTTGCAAATGCGGCGAACATAACAACATCGCTGGCGGTAGAATCGTTGTAATTTGCTACTTAAACAGGTTTTTATGAAGCCCTCGTTGATATTCCTTCTTAATACAATCTCTGTAACCGGTATTTCTGTCCCGTGATGATGATGAGGTACCCAAATAACTCAGATCTCAGAAGCAAGAATTTCCACTTAGAATGCACTTTTCAACTGGTTTCTACATTTCTATTTACATATTCATTCGGTGAAGATCTGATTTGATATAGGTATTTATCATATCTGTTTGAAATGACTAAATTATAAGAATTTACCAAGAAGAAAATGTAAAAGTTACATGTTACATCTTTGTATAGACGTGTTAAAATGTCTTATCTTTATGCAGACACTTTACGATTCGTGAATACAAATATACCTACGCGTATAAAATAACAGAGAAAATTCTTTATGTTAGATCTGTTTGAACAGGTTTCACATACTGGCAGTGTTATGCATAACTAAAACACATCATAACTCGGTAGCTCCGGCGTGAATATTTTGTAGAGTATATTTAAAATGTATAAGATGTACCTATGTTTATTTATTTGTACCAGAAAACTGATTTATTCATTTTGATATTTAGTGGAGTAATATAATTAGGTTGAAAGAGGATTACAAAATGTAATATATGCACAGATATGATATAGTAAATTCGGTATTTGATAATATTTTTCTTTATAAGAATTTCATTTTCTTTATTACTTATATTCGATTTTTTTAGCTCAGGCGTAACACCGTACACGGCGTTTTGTTAAACAAGTAAAAGTAGAACATATTTGTATATATATGCTTGCGATAGAAATATAAATATTTACAAGGTCAAGAATCAAGCTTTAAGAACCAAATTTTTTATCATTACCTATAAGTAACATACCTATATAATATCAAATACACTTCGCTGCTTATAAACGAAAAAGCCACTAATCAGGATTGTCAGAATCAGAATTGAAATTACTTTTAACCAAAAAAATATGACCAGAGTCATTCATACAATTTTATTACACAAATTAGAATTGTCAGAATTAGAATTGAATTTTATTACAGAGTCAATCATTACTATTTTTATATGCGGCTTTTACTTTTACAAGTGGCGACATAGTCATAGTGATGCCTAGAGTTACGTAGTCATTTGTAAAGTAACGTATTTAACGGGGCATGGCGTGCGTGACGGTCGCACCAGGCACCTGGCAGAATATCTTTTCGATCGATCCCACGCTGAAAAATATAATATATCTTCCCCCTATTTCATTTAGGTGCTTTAGGTAATACTCCACGGACCTTTACTGGGTGCAAACCCCTCAAAAACATCAATAGTAAAAGAATTCTATGGTTGTAGTATATCTTGTGGTTCGACTTCGACTGGCATAGCCACCATACTTATTTCTGTCTTTTAACTTATTGCTGTATTGAAAGAGTGTGGTCAGGGAGAAACTCAGGCATTCTAGTCTAGTCCTAAGCTCTGTACCTAAGTAGGAATTTCGATGCTGTCTTGGGTTGATTGATCTATACCAGGTGAGATGTTGTACCTGGACTGGAAATACGATTATTAGAGTAAGAATATATAAAGTATAGGCAATATATGCATACGAAAATGCGGACGGAATGTAGGGTATCAATCTATGTATGACGTTCAAGGTTCTATCATTCTTAAATGCTCAACAATACTGTAATTGGTTTTGCTATTATTCCATCTATTGCACGTCTAGTTGGCGTGCCATAAAACGGTTGTCGTTTCGCTCGGTTCTTGTTATCTCAATCTAGTTTTATTGGCTGCTAAGCAGGAAATTGAAAAAAATACTCAAACTGGTATTGCGACAGGCTTGCGGGGAAAGCAGCACAAATCTTTTTACAGCTGCAGGAATGCGAAAGGGAGCCTTTTACGAACCATTCCTTTTATATGTCAACAATTAAACAGCATTTTTGTGTTAACCTACTTTTTTGTAGGTATTTCTACGGTTAGGTTAGGTTTAAGTTTTGTAGAATAAAACCAACTACAATATTATTAAAGAATCTAGCACAAGCAAGTAATTATTGTATATGAGTATTGCTTTTATATGTACAGTAAGGATTGGAACCTACAAAAAGTACAAAGAAGTTAATGCTACTTTGATGTACCGTTAATAATGTACGTTCGTCATTAGTCCCCATGTAAAGTGTACGCACAAACAAATAATTAGAGCGTAGTACAGACGTCGGCGCGTCACGCACATCATCAATTAAAAATTGGACTATTTTCGTCATCCGTTTTTTGTAGAACTGTCTGCTATAAAAATTGTAAGGCTACATTAAAAAGTTGAAGCGGTGATAGTTCAATGGTTAAGGAGCCTGTTAT
>DWTF01000698.1:0-10817 GCA_018250225.1 Udranomia kikkawai
ATGTAGGCGTCTCAGAGCAGTTTAAAGTTATGTTAGACCTTGTAAAGTATGCTTATAATAGAGATAATTAATTTGAATATACAGTTTATTACTTGGATACGTTTATTATTGTTTCGTAGCAGGTATCAACATTTTTGTATAAATAAAATTACGATCACCTCATTACAAGATACTTGGACTCGACGAGTATTCGACGAACGCTAAAAAAGAGTTCCAACACCAGCGAGAAATTACCTGAAACAAATAAAAAGTGATTTACTACATATCCTGTCACATTACAACTATAAATTTACTAGCGTTAAGTGTGCGATCATAAAAGTTCCAAAATACATCACGCATAGAACAGGGAACTGCAAAAGTATTTATATGTACATCAAACACATATAAAAATGTGGTCAGATAACTTCGCACAAAGGAGAGCAGATTTTACGACTCCTAACTCCGGAATGGAATCAATGAAAGGTTTTACGATACGAGAATGAAGGGACAAATACATAATAGATGGGAGGAACTATAAATTTTAAGTGACGTTTGGGAACCTAATTCCTCGAAAATATAATAGAAAACGACTCCGACGTTCATTTTATCAGCTCTAGTCTCGTAACGCGATGTTAACATCGTAATAAACCGCGCAAATGAAGATCGTATTATTTAGGTAAATACACACGTCCCTTAGAAATGGAATGAACATATTTTGTAAAAAGTAACACACATTTTTTTATCGTAATACAAGTTATAAATGTCACGTAATGAAAGGCTGGTGACATATTACGTGATATAGTAAATACAATTTTAATACAAGATTCAAGAGTACTTGACTAAAACGAAAACCGAGAAAGTGAAAACGAAGCATGTAAAAACTCAATCTAAAGAGATAAAACTTTACAACACAGCATTGATAATTTGATGCCAGCCGTTAATAGCCTCAGTTCCAATTAGCAAAACATAAATCAATCATTGCAGCGCTAATTAACGACCAATGCTTGAGTTAAACAGACAAGAGTTTGCGTCATACCGCTGGCGCCGATGATATGTAAAAGAATTTCATGCAAAGTCATAAACAGGCCATAGTAAGCTGTGTAAAATATATTATACACCCACCTTTTGACAGATATTGACGTTCATTTATTTATGACGTCGTAATCTCTTGAAGTTTCCATCTTCAAAGATGAGTAATAAGTAAAGATGTATCAGAATCTGAATCAGAATTGATTCAGCTGTTATATTTATATTTCACGCATTTTCACAAATCGGCACTCAACATCGACCTATTTAGAGATCATTTTTTCGTCGATCTTTTGTGGCAATTTCCTACGGTTTATGTTTTGTTTGTTTACAATTCAATTTATACAAGTTCTTTATAAAATTACAATTGAATCTATAACTCTAGTTAAAATCAATGAGTAATTTAATGTTTACTTAAAGTGCCAATTATTATTTTATATATGAGTTCAATTCTTGTATTATATGTATTCCTCGTCAATCTTTGTTGTTTATGGCATCATACATTTCATCCACATTTTATTCAGTTACCTGCATAATATTTTGAGCAAATAAATGCATTTACGTACTTGAATTAATTTACTTCGGCACACTTAAAACACGTGTTCTGTTATTATTTTAACCAAATGCGTACATGTGTATGTGTCTAGCTCACGTTTTGTAGTAATCGAATGACGCAAATAGTGATGTTTACCTCCATGAATATATTGAAATAGCACTAGACTTTTGTTTCGATCAGATATTGTTTAGAAGTTTGTATACAAAATAATTCAAAACGGAACTCTGTACATTTGTCTTTCTAAACCTATTTACATCGATTTTACTTACTGAACACGTCACATCCAGCGATTCTAATAAAAACATTCTTGTCAAATGTCTTCCCGATGTCCCAACCAGGACAAATAATAAAAGAAAATGAGGAAGCCTATATATAGGTGTTGGATGTATTTTTTAACTCAATAAGAATTAAAGTAAAATCTAAGATTAGAATTAGAATTAAAGTTAAAGCTTCAGTGGAAACAGGTTTGGTTAATCGTAGTGTAAAACATGCATATAGTAGATTTAATCAATTATATCAAACAGTCGCAAGATTTACTTTTGCATAAATGCCTATAGCGAAATATAATATAGTGTGGTAGTTTAGAGACCATCCTTTGTGCCAAACAAGATTCTGGGTCAAGTGGAAATACTGTAAACATTGATGACAGAGAAAAAATACCACGCGATTTTGCTAAAGATAATTTTATTGACTTTAAATACGGTAACTCGAGAAGCATATTTACCTACGTATATTAAAGCTATTATCTTCAATTCTATTATTACAAGCGATTCACTTCATTCAATGATACGATTTTCCCACTACCTTTTTTGACGACAACCAAGATCGACCAAGTCCTACGGACAGACAATTTGCCAATTTGGCTATCGTACTTGCTCTATGAAGAATACAATCTAGCTCTATGAAGAATGATCTTCATACTAGATCGTATACGATACAACTAAACTACACGCGGGAACTGACTCTCCATATTTTTATTAGAACTATTCACCAAAACAAGATTTGAAACCAGATAGCCGCGCGTATATACCATTTTAAAGACACCACCTTGAATTTAAGTTGCGACCTATTTAAAAATGTGCGCGATTGTACTATGTAGTGTTATTCTGGGCTCTCCTCTGACGTCAATTGAAGAAAGTTTTGAATCATATTTCGTAACTATGCGCCGCCTGCGGTGTTTCTTGTGAAGTTTATGTTTCCGATGAGATACATATTGACATGTTGGCATATCGTGCATAAACGCTAGAAATTGATTTAAAAACGGTATGTTAATGTTTCTTTAACCTTGGAGAAAATCAAGAAAACAGCATAATTATAGAAGCCCTTTGTTGCTCATCTCTCGCACTTGGTATGTTAATTCATTCTGTATAAACTTTATTTTTATTTCAAACCGAGTTTTAAAGATGTTGAGATCCGAGTCCGTAAGTATTAATAAGAAGTCTTGTAAAATAATTATAATCAGCAAATATAAAAATGAAACAGGGAAAGAAAAAAAAATACGATTTGGAAATTCCTATGATTTTGTTCGAACATCGATTCATTTGTAGTCTAGTTTCGAAACCTAATATGTATTTGGTTCAAAAATATTATATAATACAAAACGATTGTAGGTCATAAATATAAAACTCAATTCAATGTACGTGGGTTTGTGTACTTGACTTTGCGTGAGTTCATGTTACCCGCGATCGACACAGGAAATATTAATGTGGGGCACTATGCATTCCGTTTCTTAACACAAAAAGTTCTCACCGCTTCCCTTCAGACCAAAAAAAATTAGAAAAAAACATAAAAAAACCACTTCTGCACAATCCTTTAGATACTCACGTGAGAAACGATGCAACAAAAAAAAGGCCAGTATCAACCTAATAATCGAATCAACAACGTTAATCGATACTACGCCTCGACGATTCGCCATAATGATAACGACGGCGATAAATAACCGAAATTATCGATCGAAGCGAGATCGCTCGCTCGTGACTAATGCCGATAGAAGTCGGTCGTAAATCGCGGTCGGTTTTGGCTCGTAAAGAAGTCGGGCCCGACGGTCGTGTCAAGTGAGATGCTATATTTATTGACAGGGCTCCCGTGCGTCTTCCGTGGCTTTGTATGCAAACGTCACAAAAAAGGCAAGGGCCCGCCAGTAGGGAAGATACGTTACCGTATTACCCTATGTACTTGGAAAAGACATGATGGCGACATGTATTGTGTATGCAGTAATGCTTCACCAATTTTATGGTCAGTTTGTTCACAATTTATCGACCTTTATTAAATAAAGCGTAGATGATTTTTTGCATGTGTGTAGCTCAACTCACTAATACGAGTTTCTCCAAGACTCTTTAGTGTATATAATAGAAGACGAAGATTCGGACTTTGTACTCAGATTTCTTTTTATGTTCCACTGCTAAGCACAGGTCTCTTCCTACAACTAGAGAATGTCTGGAGCATACTCCCCACGCTGCTCCAAAGCGTGTTGGCGGAAGAACTGGTTACTAGCCAACCGGTATATGGGATGTTTACAAATCCTATCATATTACAAAGCTTTAAATTAGGTAGATCAAACTAGACATCACATAGACTGTGACATAAAATATGTCTAAGTCTATTTAAATTACCCAATAAACGAAAACACTCTAGGTATACTCTAGGCAAATAAACTAACAAATCAACACTTTCCCAACAATATTTCTAATCCAGTAGCATTTACAGTTTCACACAAAGTGTACGCTGTAGCGAAATTGCCGATAATTGCATAAACACTGCACTTTCCTTCCCCGGTCGCGTATAGCAATTACTGGGAAGAGCACTTTCCCTGTAACGAGGCTTACAATACAATATAGTTCTCTTATAGTTATGTGAAACTATTCTCATACCATCAATAGTACTATACAATATTCCTTTCATATTAATTGGCTGAGAATCTAATAGTGTTTGATTGATTGATAGACAATTCCAAAATACTGTTTTTGTCCCGAGCTCACTCTCCTGTTATTTTTCTTTCTTCAGTACAAAATCTAGATCTGTACAAGATGCGAAATATCGAAATTTTATATCTACTGTTTCTTCGACGAAACAAACATTTGAAAATAGTTAGTTCAGTAGTTTAACCACGGAAGCGTTTCAAACTAACATTCGCATTTACAACCTATTGGTTAGTATTAATTATTATCTTGACTTCATTTGGGATATTTAAAAAAAAAAAAAATTAACATATGGTATCCCAATTGAAACGATTGGCGTAGTTAAAATGAAATAATTCATTTTTGGTAACGATTGAAAGGTTTCAAAAAAACATGTTACGTAATCTAAAACGATATTAAAATCAATTACAAACTTAATTAGGGGGTGGAAACCAGGGTGCATGTCGTTAGAGCCAACACGACATCTGGTTTGTACCCTCTACTATAGTTTCTCTGTTTTGGACTAAATAACAAGAATATAGCGACACTTATTAAATTTTAAAATAAATATTTTTTAACATTTTTGTTTTTTCGTACATTGACAAACTTCATTAAAGTGAGAAAAAGGGAATTATGAATGAATGAGAATCATTTGGTACTTTTACTATGTATATATCATGTTATAGTTCACGCTGTTTTTGAAATTATGGAAAAATACCTATCTTGAAATCTGTCTCAACAGTGGAACTCAAAAGCGGTTAGAATGGACGCAAATTTAATAAAACTTAACTTCATCTAATCAGAAAAGAACAAGTCAGAAAAATAGCTACAATTTACCTGTTTTACCAACACGCTATGAACTCGTATATGTATAAAACAATAATAATGCGTTCTACGCGACACGCCGGAGCGAATTAGCTGCAAACGATCTCGCTGTCGTCTGTAACTTGTAATTTAATAACTAATTCGTAGTACAATTTCGGTGGTATGCACTGGTGTGGAAAAACTGTCACGCGGCGCGAACCGGTTACGAAACGCTACGCCGTGGGCGCAATCGACCACGACGATATTGTCTAACAATTAGGGATATTAAAATGCAATTCTTAACCGTATTGTACATTTTGTAGGTTAAGGTACAGGTCCTACGTGAATAGTTAGCTTTAAGAAATGTTTTCGAGACTTGCCTATAGTGGCTCGTATGTTGTTAACTCTTTTTTTTATTTCTGTTTAATTTGGTGTTCGTCACAGGTATGTCTATAAAAAGAAGTGATTGTAGAGATCATAACATCAATCGGGCCACATTACTTCTCTGCATGAAATAAGGAAGAATATATGAGTATTAGCTCAGTTTTATTTATGGACAAGCGGACTAAAATCTTATGAATCTTATTACATAAATATCAACAAACCTCCAAGAACTCTACTCTACTGAATAAATAATTACTCGTACACCTTACCGAAGCAAAATAACAAGCCACTTTATTGAGAAACTCATTGCAAATGCTAATTAATGATTTGCCAACAGTAAATACGGAAGTATTAGACTTTATTGGTAGCAAGACTAATGAAGTAAAAATCAATCATTCAATCATGATCCATTGGCAGCGGGGCCGCAGTGCGTTGCAATTGTTGCATATTGAAGCATCCGTTATCCACTGCCGGGGTACTTCCTAGCTTCCTACTCGTATATGTACATTGCAAAGACGTTATAAGGCGATAGATCGACAATTCAAAACTTTCGTAGAAAATCTGACTTTGCGGGGGTAAGGGCGCAAAGCGTTAAGGAGAATTTTTGTATCGCTTGCGTAGCCACGACTACACTTCGCGAGAAGCGGCCATGCGGCCGATGTTTGAGGGGAAAACATAGTGGGCATGCGTATTTTCGGCTTGTTTCTTATAATGTGTTTGGTATATTGTACAGGTTATAATGGAAACTTGTGGTGTTTTCGTAACTTTGGACGCAATCTTGAGCCTTTGGTATTATTTTTTCATTTAATATAAGGTACCCCACCTTTTTCAGCTCTTAGCTTTCCTACTCATGTATTGTATAGTATTTTTATATATGTTTTATCCGTAACTGACGGTATCTTTGTGCACATTTTCAATGCTTTCTTGCTCTTGCTCGTTTATTTATTTTAAGGTATACAATATAAACTTGTAGTCAATAGATGACGATCGTTAAACCTTATTGAAGTATTTTTTATAATTGATTAGACGCCCGCTCGTTGCCAAAAAAAACTGAAGTTTTCATTTACCAGAAATCAAAGTATAATTTCAATGGAATGAAAATTCACCCAAGCTTGTAAATACTGCCAACATCCCTCCCCTCAAGGCTAACGTATATAAATAGGTATAAAATCACAAGGTACATTAGACACGTATTAGAACTCGGTCTAGCTTTTTTTCTCTATAAAAGATCAATTAGGCGTATGAGTAATTCAGCCGTGGAAATCGTCTATGCGTTCATACGATTAGCTAACGACTTTTAATTTTATGCTGGTAGGACTAAAACGATTTTATGTGTAAATGAAATTAACGTGAGCCCACTTCTAACACAAGCCTATGAGCTTAGTTGGAGGGGTTTAATAGAATTTCTACTATGTATTTACATACTAGTAGTTTTTTTTACAAAAAAAGTGAAGCTTGGATCCTCGCAACAGAAATAGACCTAGAGTACAATCGAGCATGCTGACAGAAGAAGAAGAAATATAAGCAGAGGCAGAGATTAAGGCATTACAGATACAGGGATCCTTAAGACATGTGATGGAACGGTTAGAAATGGAGATATGATTACAATAAATCAATTTCAGACGTACTGAAGATCACACAAGGAACAGGGGATTACAGGAGGAATTACAGGGGCTCCTGAGAATTGTGATGGATTCCAAGAAATCGAAATATGATTATAATAAAGCCATTTTAGATGCGTTGAGGGTCACACGAGCAGGGCAACATGTGCTCGGAGGCAACCGGGGTCCTCCAAAATAGGGTATTTCTGCAACAACGATGTAGGGTGCAATCTAATGAGAACACAGCGAATTCGATTATGCCAGTGATGGATCGCTGTTGCTGACATTAATCAAATCACAGTTTGCACACAATTCCAGCTTGAATTATACTATAAATAGTTTATTGATTTTGTTTATTGTCGTCGTAGAAAAGAACTACAAAACATAAAAAGTAGACAATCATAAAAATGATGGTTTTTTCTCTCAGAGAGGTAAAAATAAAAACAGTTCTCAAAATATACTGTCCTGAAAATAACTCCAAGTAGACACAACAACCATAAACACATATAGAACAAATCGCATGCATGTCTTCTGACATCTGCGTTTTCTTTACATTGTTCAGATTGAAGGACTAGCTTTGAATAAAACCTATGCCACGTACATTTATGACTCTAACCAAAATCGTTTATTATTATATTCTTAGATTGTGCATTCTTTATCAATTATACGAGTATTTAAGATTAAAGCAGGTAAGTACTTCTTAATAAAAGTAATGAGGCAGGAATTTAAAGAAACAACTATAGTATGATTCAGGACATGCGTGGCGCCATCTCTTATCGAACGATCAAACTACATTACATCACAACTGTTCAATCCCCACTAACGTGACTTGTTGCTAACAGAAGTGATTTCTACTCCAAATTTTTTTCCAAAACAGACTAAGATTCCTTGACGAGAATATAACAAGAGGGCAGGGGGCTCAAATCGTAGGGCGAGGACAATAAACTTCTATACAATATGAGGGCATTTCCCTCACGGCGGGGCGCTTGTAATGACTACATTACCAGAATTATTGATGTAACGTTACTTTACTCAAGTGCATGTTCGTCGGGATTAATAGAAACAGAAAACTATAACATGTACCTACTGTGTTTCGGTAGCTGGATATGTATATCTACATAAAAATATGTAGCTTCGGACATCTATACGTAATGGACACGGTTTTGCGAGTACCATTAGTCACACATGATTACTATTTCAGATGTTTGTCTAAAATCCGATACCAAAACTTCTGGTGAATACCGATTTATCTTACTCGACTTCTCTGAGATATTTAGACCCAGAATCGACGAGCGTATACACGAAAGGGGTGAAGGTGCAAGTGAAGAACAATTCTCATTTTGACTCCGTTAGCTTCACCTTATAATAGCAGATATAATAGCGATTGCTGTCTCGTTCTGGTTTGAAGGGTGTGTTAAGGACGATCCACATAACCGTGACGTCACTACTTAGTCCTCAGGGGTTGCAACGCTTTGATAGTTGCCCTGAGATAGAATTTCGATCCAATATTGATTTGATTACAGATATACAGGGTGGCAACGATTACCTACTACCAAGTTGATAGCATGTTTGTTTTTTTTAACAATGTTATAAAAAAACCGTTAGTTAAAAACGAAATCCCACTTCATAGAATTGAAACGTTGGCATTGACTTTAGGGTTATTACCCTTATTCAACCCCGTCCAAAAACCCCGCTATAGTCATTATTACGCCGCCGCAACACCCCCGCAATCTGGACATTGTGACACGCGAACATTTTTATATATAGATCAGACATTACACTACGTACAAAGTAACAGAGTGCGCTCTTTATATCTCTCTTTATTTATGAAAGAATAATTACAATTCAAATAGTCATGAATTTCAGTGGCACTATGGGCAAAATACTTATGACACTCCGAGTGTGTAATATAATTATTACTTTAGATCTATTTGTAGCTGGTTCTTACCATTTTAAAGTAAGATTTTTTTTTAACATTGAGGTAAATGGTCACTGCCGCCTTATCAACCCAAAGGCATCTTATCAACCCAAAATAGGACCGAAATTTTGTTTTAACGTCCACCACAACTGCGTTGCTACCTTTGAGGACCAAGATGAAAGGCCACGGTTGAGTGTGTCTCCCGGACATTCAAACAAGAACACAGCGGCACAAACACTGTTGTTAGGCAGAAACAGGCATAGCGGAGGTGCCTCCGGAGTGAAACCGTAAAAGGTTCTACCACGAGTAAGCAAGAGTGCACCATTGTCAGTCGTACGCTGCTAGGCGTGTAGCTATGTCAAGGGCGGTGAAGCGCGTGGCGGACACACGCATACCCACGGGTCGATACTATAGCCGGCTTAACACTTTACAGTAATTTAAACAGGAAAGTAGCTTTTAACATGTTCGTATGTCTGTCCGTTGGTTAGTTATTTGGTTGTGATTTTATTTTAATTTAGGTTCATGGTCTGAACAAAGACCAAGTAAAAATAAGTTGAAGCTTCTTTTACAATTCTTAAGTAAGTGAAGTTTGATTAATGCTGTAATGCTGAATCTAATTTCTTCTTTATTTGACCTTATTTCTTAAACCCATTGCAAAAAAAAAAAATCATTGCAAAATATACCATGAGATAATGAATGACTAAAATATGGACCTACAAAATATAGTAACTCTACATTTGTACTAAAGTTTACAGGTAATGTCCCACGGACGAACCGAGAGACTACTGCCCACCAGGGGACTTTCAACACCTTTAAACTACATATTACCCAAGTTACAAGAGTGAAAAAATATAGAATACTTAACATTATTCAACATGATATATTGAAAACTACTGCTTCTGATGCCGCTTTGTCCGATCAAAAACGAGAAGCGAAAAGCGATGAAATATTTGCAGGATATATTGCACGTTATATTAATGGAACGTAGTTTGCAATGTTACTTAGACTAACAGTTTACTTTTCGTTGTTACTTGTTGTTGTTTTTACTTGTTACTTTTCTTTTGGTTGTTAACTTAACTTGTTAACTTAAATACAAGAGAACTCTCTTCGATAAGACACCAATACTTTTTTTATACCTAACTGATAAGAAAGCCTATTTTGTAAGTATATCCTATTTTCTCAAGCATTTTCTTACTCAATGATAAATCTAGTCCAACATCTATCAGCTCTACAGACAACTAGAATCTTAACAAGATTTATTTCATTAGCTCCATCGGATTACTGGTATAATAGCATATCGCAGCTCGTTCTTTATCAAACAACGTCCTAAGGAAACTCATATTGAGAACTTTTGCTCCATTTACGTCGTTTTATTCATCATTTTCAGTATGAGTTGCGAAATTTAGATTAATGATGTTCACTTCATTGCTTTTGATGCTTATGGGGTGACGGTACTTCTAAGTCGGGAATAAAAAGGGGAATGAAGCAAAATGTGTGCAGTAATGCTTCATATTGATATTAATCGATCGAAATTGCGTCGCGAATTTATTTGTTCAACAGCAAAAATACAATAACAAAAACGCTTTTAAGTGTGCAATAATGTGGACATAATGATTAAATATGGTATCTTACATACGTTGTGTAAAATTGTA
>DWTF01000699.1:0-10817 GCA_018250225.1 Udranomia kikkawai
GAAAGAACCTTATTCCTGTCTTAGGTTTACTACAAATGTCCTCGGGCGGCAGTGACTACTTACCATCAGGTGGACTGCATGCTCGTTTGCTACCTCAAAATCATAAGGAGATCCTTACAATTTTGTTTGGACTGCACTCTTCAGCCTTAAATGTTTTATACTACATTTTAATTATCACGTTTGAACTTGAAAGATTAAGAAGAACCTTGAAGGAAGTAAACATAATATTTGAGTTGCACATAATTTCAAACAGTATGTTATATTTGTGAACAGATAATTTCTTTGCTTGGGACAGTGGAGTCTAGGTACTTATCCTAATTATTATAATGTAAATGCGAAAATTTATAAGCACTGATGGATCTTGTTACTCTTCCACTCAAAAATGACTAAACGAACTTTACAGTAATACAGCTTTTTTCTCAGAATAGCATGAATAGGCTAAAATTTATGAAGATATTGTGTTAATTGACCAAAATATGGACGTTTTAAGTAAAATGGAAAACTCCTTTAGTTCTAAAAAGCGACAACGCCCAACACTATAGAAGTAACGAGTTAGTAATGATCATACAAGCTAACATGGGTGTTTATTAGCACATCAAACAAATGATTCATTTATGTTTATGTTTTACTACCTTTACCTGCATTCATGTAATGTTGACTCAATGCTCATGTTTTGAAAATATGGATCATATGCAGTAGCTTTCTAGCTTATTTTAGTACTAAGTTAAAATTAAACACGTTTGGTATTAATACTACGTTAATAGTGAAATCAGAACAGGATAAATTGGTGCGTCAAGTAAAGATAAAAGGTCGAAAATTACCACCTTGCAATATACCCACAAATAGAAATGCTTTTGATGCATCTAACCTCTGTTATAGCTAATGCCATACGAGACTTCATATAAGCGTAAGATGATACATGACTCAACCTTCTTAAATGATACAGAGCTTAGGAATGTTTGCCAACGCTGCAATCAGAATCTAACCGCTATCACAGAGATAGAGATTGCTACATTAGATATTTTCTGATTTATGAAATTGCTATAACCTTGTATTAGTAAATACGGGAGATAAAAACATATCGCGATATTTGAGACGAAATAATCATATAAAATCACTAGAACATGAAGTGCCAGTGATTCTAGAATATTTGACTTTAAAGGGATGGAATTCTTTTTAATGTAGTTTTATAAAATGTTACCTACCATTGTCCGTTGTAGTTGACCTAAGAAAGAACTTCAATCCTGTCTCAGGTTGACTACGATGGACGGCATGCTCGTTTGCTACCTCAAAATCATAAAAAAAGTATTGGACATGGGTACGAGTATAGTTTATTTTCTCAAGTATTGTACCAGGTATGCTTAGGCAATATCTCCTTTTTATAGCGCACATAAAACATCAAAAATTTAACAAAGCCACACGGCTATCCGATCTTACTATGGAATGCCGGCAAAAAGCAACTTTTTGTTCATCTGAAGCAGCCAGGAATCGATTCAGTCGGCGGTCGCATGACTTAAAGTGGAATAGTTTTTATGTTATTAGAAATCAAACGTTTTTGTAACAGTATGTATGATACACCAACGCGGTCCACTTTACCTCACATCCGCATAATCTTAATTATCTTTTGCTTTATCGCTCTGCCCGCGTTATAAGTAGATGACATAATTTTGAGCAGTTTATAAAAGACCAGACATAAACACGCTAAAGGGATGATTTTCGGATCAACTATCTCTATTTCAAATTGCACCTAAACTTCTTCAGCGTAATAGACACAGAGTTACTTTCGCATTTATAAAATTAGTATGGATATGATACATGGTTAGGACCATCAAAAGCATTATTTCGTGGAAAGACGATTCTCAGAGCTAATACAAACATACGTCTTTCACCAAATATAATTTAAAAAGTAATATATTGAAGTATAACTATTTACAAGCCAACTATTCCTGTTAAATTTGTTACCATATTTTCTATCATCAAAAAACTACATACTATTCTCATATCATATCCGCTGTGTAAAATAAATTTTAACTTTTGAAGTTAGAAACCGCAATCGGATCGGAAGTTTCAACTTTTCAGAACCGGAATCGTCCCTCCGTACATCTCTCTCGCTATAACAGAGCATTGTATAATTCAGAGGACAAGAAGGTGACCTTATACTGTCTGGGGTCAATGCAGTGAGTGTATCATCGAGAAAGAATTTGTTAATTAAAACCTAATAAAGCCGGCAGCGTTCATTGCGCTTATCTGCTTCAAAAAGTGAATTGTAAAAATGTAAATTACATACAGGATACTGACTGTCTTTATGCATCCACGCAGTTCATTGACGAATTTATCGCAATACAGATAAAAAACGTTGATAATGCGCTTAATTTTAACATTTTTCTCGAAATGAAACTTTCACAATTCTATAGTTATTCTCGTGAATCCACTTCTTAGATAAGCCACCGAACTAAGCCGGAAGGGTAACAAAATTAACAATTTGAACATGAAGTTTATTTTAAAATTTAAAAAATCGCGATAGAACTACTTTGACAATTTCGCTTCGCAACAGATTATTTTTTTAAAGCTAAATGTAATTTTAAACAAAAACATGGTATACCCTTAATGTAATAAACATTATTATTATACTGACGCTAGTGTCACATACATTTTGTTTATTATTCATTTATGGCCTTATCCATAAGTGCATATTACAACCATCAATTACATTTAGTAGGTCTTTATTATTTTAGATAATGGTGTTATTAACTGATAAACGGATATGAATATTCCACAAAATATGATAAAGTTGTTACCTAGCGAAAAAGTCACAAAACACATGGAAACCATCCTCCTCCTTATAAGACAGATTTTATTCTATTACACAGTTGTATCATTAAACGAAATTTGACAAAGTTAACAAAACCGATTTTAAGGATCTGGCTTTTACTGTTTAACACATTTATAGTGGACCTTAGAAAGAACTTTGATCCAGGTGAACTGCATCATCAGGTGAACTGCACGCTCGATTGCTACCCAAACAGTTACATAAAATATGACTTTACCGCACACATTTTAACCCGATCCTCGATAGGTTTATTCAGATCAACAACACCTAAAGTTCATTACTCGAGAAATGTACAAACAAACAAACTGATTAAGCAGTGACCCCGTATTATTGATTTTATGAGATGTAAGCGTGAGTATGGCGCCGAGCATGGAGGCGAGGGAGAATAGTTTCGAGAGGAATTTATTATACATTACGTTTTGATTGATTCTTATGGGTCATGTATATGGGAGCGGGAATAATATCCCTACATAATTAAGGTTGAATGACGGCCACACTCAGAAACGTTTAACGAGTATTTAAAGGGTTATTGGTAGGTACTGATTTTTGATACTCGATATTTGAACGTATCTGTGTGTTAGCTTCTATTTTTCTGATAATGATCTCAAAAAAAATCTTTTGGAAATGAAATTAAGTATGTGTGTGTTGTCTTTTTGTATGTGTTTTTACTTCTTTTTAGTTCAATATGGGTTCAACCGATTGTAAGGGTAAGGGTGCGTGATTTTTTCGTAAACACAGATTAAAAAAACAGATTAGATCTATATCAATAGTGAGAAGCAACGAATTTGTCGGTTTAGATGTGACAATCGACAACGTAAAAAATTGTACTATTATCTGTGGAGGTTAATACTCGCTTTTATTTTTACAAGTCGTGAAAATCCGCGAGACTTTTTATCCCGTTAGATATTTTTGTGTATTATGAAAACTAGATTGTACATTTAGTAACGCAATTAATTAAATTTAGATAAAGTGGAGTGCACAGATAAATTAGTAATCTTTTTATCCTTATATTTTTAAACTTTAACTTGCTTTTCTCGCTAATTGCCCCTGACGTGCCGTTTACGTAAATTACAAATAAATTATAAAATATTTAAAGCATTTCTAATCCGCATACGACAGCTTGGCATAAGTAGGTAATTGCTTTAAACCTAGTGATTGTCACTTCGTCGCGGCACTAATTCCTGGGGTAAAATAGTTCTACGTGTACGAAGTGACGGCGCATGAAAGTTTTATTTGTGGTGATTAGCTGTTACCCCAGCGACCGTCCAAAGCGAAGGCTATATTTTGACCAACGCTCAGTGCATGTGGAGTCACGGGAACGTAGACCGCGTATCCACAAATTTTGATGACAAACATTCCCACAACACACCACTAGTTCATTAGCGATGAATATTAAATTAATTTGATTGATTGTTACATTATATCCAAATGACTTCGTGCCAGTGAGAAACCTGAAATCGAGTAGCGTTGAAGTGTGAAAAGTTTTATCGCTTACGTCGTCATGACTCAAAGTAATTTATCCACGAGTGATAAGCTCCAAGGTAGTGGACGCACCATTAGCGAGGAGAAGCTTATGGTAATCCTATCACATACATATTCTCTTTTTATTAAAGTAAGAGGTAAACTTAACTAACGGTTTTTGCAAAGCTGCTGTGTTTATCCTGCTGTAATCGTTGTTCTCTGCGTGAATACTTTAATTTATTCCTTTAATCATATTCATTTACCACCCAATATAGTACTGTAGTATCTATACTGCTCTAGTTGTTGCTCGTGAAAGTGGAGTATTAATACCAAACTCTTCTTCTTAAATACCTATAGGTATTTAAGGATATTATAATTTTTAATTATGCCACTATAAACACTAAAAATATACTTTGTAGTATGTACCTATGTTTTGAAAATTACAGATAATTGTAAATTAATTTCATGAATTTGATTTAATTTAAATTAATTTGGAAGCAATATTTTATGCTAATTCTTAGCTCTTTTAAGACCCTCTATTGCTCAATAACTAAATAATATGATGTAATTGTTATACCTAAACCCAACACCGTTCAAAATCTTCCAAATAATATTGAAAAATACGGCACCGAATTCTCACGTATCGTAATTATTAAAAGCTATGGGACAAAATCCAATGTGTTAATCTTTCTCTATATAACGAGTATATTTACTTACATAGAGAAACATTGGTTGAATATGAATAAAAGGTTCATATTTGATATCTAACTAATAAGTATATAGTACATAGTTGCCGCATTGACCAACACGGAAGCTAACTCTGGAACTGGACTTGATTTGGTCTAAATCAGTCCAGTTCCAGTGCAAAGTACCCAAATAATTTTGATACTTTGCATTGCAGATGTAATGTTACATGCCTAACTACTAACAATCAAAAGGCTATAAGGAAGACAGATACACGTTATTTGCGCTCGCTTCTCAACGCAAAACCGCGTTAGGAAAATTCGTCAAAAATACGAAATATATCTACGAAGGTGGAAGACTACAGATGCATATTATAGAAAAGATATCAACAATTTAAAATACGAAGCAATTTACATAACTAGTTCAAAGTAGAGTCATTTTTGAATAAATAATAGGTTGCTAATAATAGTTATAGGTACGTTTTGATAAATGAACTTTAATACGCAAAGTGGATTATGATGATACACGAATAAAAGTGAAGACAAAAAATAGATGGCCGTACCCTTTTTATATCACACTGCTGGGCATAGAGACCTATGCCCAGCAGTGTATTATATGGTTCTGTAGTTGCTGGAAATAAAGAATAGCGCTACGGTATCTGCTGCCCGGTCGAAAGAGACAACTAAAAGGGGCTTTTGAAGCTGCGGCGGGCAGAGCTCGAACCGTCCAGCGCGCGACTCCAGGAAGGACGTCGTTTTGAGTGGCCTCACAATGGCGTACCAGGAAGGAGTTGGGTCCAACCATTGAGTCTCCTCAAGAGATTTGGCTGATGAGGTGTGGTGCTGGGAGTACTCGAGGGGATAATTCCTCGGACTTCCTGGGTGGAGTTTGTAGTGGGTGTAAATCCCACATCGCGGTATCGCTCCCACAGTATCAGGTACCTTATACCTTTATTTTTCCTCCGTATAAGGTACTGCGGTTGCCTCTGGAGTCAAAACGAAATTTTCTAGCACCGTAAAGTAATAAATATGTTGTGTACTATTAATTGTCAATAGAAAACATACCTTATCGTATAAAGATACGAAGGAGAGCAATTTAATATTAATTTTAAAGAGATTAACTGCCTATTTTGTTTGTCTAACCACTTTGATAGCCTATCAAACTGAGGTTATCAGTTACCGACTTCTGTCAAGCGTTCGTCTTGCATGCATTAAAATTAAATAAGCATTCCTACTAACATTATAAATGTGAATGTAGGTTTGTGTGTTATGATTTTCACGCTAAAAGTACTCAATCGATAGCCATAAAACTTTGTACACATGTTCTTAGAGGCATTAAAAATCATACTTTTTATTATAGAAAATCATAGTCGCAATATATTTTTTATAGCGAAATATTTGGTTATAAGCGCTATGTTACAGTATTTTTAAAATGGTCTAACACGAAATTGTATGTGACAGATCAAATATCTACCACGCCGGCGCAGCCGCGGGAAAATACAAGTGAATTATAATTAACGTTAAATATGACAGCGTTTTTAATTTTGATTAAAATAATGTCTACAATATTGTCTTTGATTAGGACTTTCTGCGCAAAAACATAATCTGTTCAATTTGCTTTATGAGTGAAATTATGGTAAATACGTTTAAAATTCTACAAAATGGGTTTTTGTTGTAATTAAGCATTATTATATTTACATGTTTTATATAAGAATATCTACATTCAGCCAAAATCATTTCTCGACATAACTTGGTTCTATCTATATTCGTTTTAATTTTAAACGAAACGTGGAACGTAGAATTTGGTTTGTCACAAAAAATTTCGAGTTTCACACTATTTCTTCATACGACTTGATTGTCTCATGTATGTATATATGTTTCGCTAAGACGCCAAAAGATGGCGTTGGTACACTTTAAGCGCTTTAACTATATTTATATATTTTTAACAAATACTATCCTATATCCTTTTTAATAACTCTAACAATATGTGTACAATGTCTCTCGATAATCTATTGAGTAATTGGCGTGCAAGTGTAAGAAACAAATGTACATTCACATTTATAATATGTATTAGTAGGGATAAGGTAAACAAATACCTACCTGATGGTAAGTAAACGTCCGACCGAGGAAAAATATCTAAGAATAATGTAACCTAATATAATATTTTGAGACGTTGCAATTTTAGTTATGCTGGTTTCTCTATTACAAAAGGGATTAAAAAAAATAAAAAAATATATCGCAGCTACTCTTTTTTAGTCCTTTTACCTAAAATGTAGTACAGATCTGAGGATGCCAACCCTTTGTCTCTCGCACGATCTTCTTGAAAGCTTTCATGATTTTGTGTCTTCTTAAAAGCTATGTGAAGTCAAGGATTTCTGCTTATATTCATAGACATTCTATCAGTATATCTCGATTACTTAATATTCTATAACATAACTATTTCAAAACAATCTAACTTATTAAGAAACAAGCAATCTAATATAACATTTGCATAGTTCTAGTCAATCTATCAAGTTATACATTTTACTTCAAATAGAAACGCCGTCATGACCACAATCCAGGGAGCAAAGTATAAAAAATATTGCTAAGAAATACAGATTCTTTCTAACGTTTACACTTAACAGGTTTTGAAATGTCGAGAAAATAAGGGAGAACGGTTAAACGGTTGTTCCACTCTGTAGCTCCAGTGTTCGGTCTTTGTGAAGTTTTTCATACAATCCCTCTGGATATTGTTCGCGATCTCTTTGTTTTCCTAGATAGAAGCGAAAGGTCAGCCGTTAGAAGATTAATCCGGATATGCGAATAGATGTCGAGTTCGAATATGGAATAGGGTTACGAGTTATCTATTACCATTATAAAGATATCCCGCTATCTTTTACTATTTGCATGCGGGATATCTCTTACTATTCTCATGCGGAGTATTTATTACCATTCTAATACCGGAGACATTTGTTATTAAAGGAAAAACGAT
This sequence comes from Udranomia kikkawai, assembly GCA_018250225.1. Taxonomy (NCBI): domain Eukaryota; kingdom Metazoa; phylum Arthropoda; class Insecta; order Lepidoptera; family Hesperiidae; genus Udranomia; species Udranomia kikkawai. Next base: position 7,946 of record DWTF01000699.1, read on the forward strand.
AAAGTTTGGTCACAAATTGCAGCATAGAACATTGACAACTCTTGATACATACTTACTAGATGGAAACTTGTCTTAGTCGACCCTTCTATTGAAAAAGATCTAAGACAGGTCACACCCTTTTTAATAGACGGATTGACTTAGATTCGTCTCAAGTATAACTTGAAAGCGGGCGTTGCATTGGCGATACCCCTGGTATTGCAAAAGTCCATAGGCGACGATGGTCACTAAATATCAGGCGACCCGTCTGCCTTTTCGCTAGGCTTTCGATAAAAAAATGCGAAGTACGAACATTCGTTAGTACAAAACAAACGATGGAAGAAAGCGTCCAATTCGTTGGTAATCTCTGAGTAATTTCCGCATTGGTGCAATGTAGAGGCATCACGGCTCTCCTGGGAGACATAAATACGTGGAGCGAGACAAGAACGTATGCATTGTCTCGGCTTAGTTCCTGCTAATGCATTTTGTGACTTCCAGTTGAACTGCAAAAACGAATAAGATGGAATTTAAAAGTTACTCAATGCGCGTTTGAGCAACGTTGTGTTGCGGAATATGTTTGAGCTCTTTAGATATAAAAAAGGACTAACTTTAAAAACAGGAATAGAATAGAATATGAGTTAGATACATCTCATAAGTATAGAATAGGGATAAACACATCAATCTCAAAGGAGATCTACTAATTTACATAATGCAATTTTTCTTGCAAGTTGCTTTGCATAACAAATTTCTTTAAAGAGTAATAAGACAATTAGAACCGATACTGAGAGAAGTTATGCCGCGAGTCCCCAGTGTGAAATAATCGGTTAAATTTATAGACCTCAAAGGAATGCGATAAGGTTGGCTTTACAGATAAATGCACGAGTCTGAATGACCTCAGAATCTCTTCTATTGCGTAGAAATTAGATAAATCCACGTCAGACAGAATCTTGGCTGTTATACGTTTGTGAATATTACGAGATAAAATTCGGTGTAGTAAATCTTGTCTTTGATTTTTATCTTGATTATTTTAGAATTGAAAATTTCAATGTATTTGATTTATGGAAACGAATCGAGTACCTACATAGATTCAATTCAATAATTCAATATACACAACTTTAAGTAAGACGAACGTTTAGGTAATCTGATATTAACAGTTTCCTAGCAGATATTTACTACCAGTATCTCAAATAATCTGTTGGGTTTCATGTTTCATTTTCTGAGGTAGCAAACGAGTATACAGTCCACCTGACGATGAGTGGTCACTGCCGCCCATGAACATTTGTAGTCAACCTAAGACAGGATCGAAGTTCTTTCTTAGGTCAACTGTAAATGCGTTGCTACCCCTGAGAACGCCTCAGTTGAGTATGTCTCCCTGACCACACCCTTCAAACCAGAACACAGCAGCGCGAGCTCTGCTGTTATAAGGCAGAAATAGTTGTGGCGGTGGTGCCTCCGAAGTCGAACCGTAAAAAGTTCTACTATCTTTAAAATTTCATTTTCTACCTTAATCATTAGGTACACACGAAACACAAAATACGCAAAAATCTTACGCTATCTGAGAGGAACCTCCAATAGGAAAATCTATTTACGACTGAATAATCAAAGGTTTAGGCTTTAGGGCAGCTATGTCGAACATTGAAAGGACCGAGAACAAATTCCCTATTTCCGAAGCTTGGTCTAACCCTTGAAGGGTACTAGAGTAATTTCGCGTCAGTAGGAGTCAAATGGGAAACTCTCGATTTTCCTTTGTCGTGTAGATATTACATTGCCAGTTACATACATCGACGCGCTTTTATGGAGTCGTAACCATTGATGGTACTTAGAAACATTAACGGTAATGGTTTCGTAAGTGAAAATTATAATTTATGTTTAAAAAAGCAGTTATTTTATTTAAAAAGGAATATTATCAATTTACTTTTATTCTGATTAGAAGTAAGTAAGCCAGAAGAAAACAATAATAAGCGTAGTAGTACATAGTTTGTATTATGTGTAGATGTGTGTGTATGTGCTTATTTTTATCGCATTATAACATAAACTAAATAGTTTTCCTGTAAAACGTTTGGAATAATTTGTTTCTGTCTTTTTTACTTATTTATTATCTATTGTCTGTTCTCGCATTTTTATTCGCATGCAGTCTTCACCTTCTAATGTAATTGCACTTACCTATTGTATTATCAATAGTATATATCTGTCTATATGTGTTGTGAATTACGCTGGTGATCTTTTTAAAATGAATAAAAAGGTTTTACAGATGTCATTCTAGTAGTTTATCGTTTGTATGTTTTCTTTTAACCCAATCATCAGTCAATCTCTCCAATGTATGAGACTAAGATAATTTTGTCATAGTTACGTTCAGACTAACAACAAACCGGATTTGAGGCTCCGAGGCTTCTGAATTTTTAACCCGCTCCCTTTTATTGCTCTCACGCTCGCCTGACTTAACGTCCGCGTAAAAATAATACCACGCTTAATCCTCGTATAAACCTTACATTATAACCAACATGTTTCATCTCGTAGTACATACGGAGAATACCTATACCTATACAGGGGCGGATCTACCTAAGGGCTTAATGGGCTGCAGCCCAGGGCCCCGAGGATTAAAGGGCCTCAAACCCCATTAAAAACTAAAATAGGTGATACTAGTTTTTACTGTTATTTTAAGTTGAATAATTAATGATTAATAGTAGTATTAGCCCAGAGCCCCACAAATTTACGATCCGCCCTCGTACCTATGTTTTAAAGGTGGTAGAACCTTTTACGGTTCGACTCCGGAAACACCACCGCCACACCTACTTCTGCCTTATAACAATAGTGTTCGTGCTGCTGTGTTCTGGTTCGAGGAGTGTGGTCAGGGAGACATACTTAACTGTGGTGTTCCAACTTAGTCCTTAAGGGT
>DWTF01000700.1:0-10813 GCA_018250225.1 Udranomia kikkawai
TTCATGCTTAAACTTCTTTTCATACTTCTATCGAACTAGCAACATTTTATCAAAATATTGCAGTCGAAGTCCATATCGTATGAGATCCGATGAAGTTATAACCTTTCTTTAGCATCTTAGGTCGTGGACGCCTCGTAACTAAGAAAAGAAGAAGAATTGACCTGCTCTACAGCGGACTATAATAGTGGTGGTCGCACCTCCCACGTCGACGTTCTATTAACTTTATTATTATCATGCTTGCAATAAAATGACTATAAATATTTTTTTATGACGAAGCAGAAGCAAATGAACATATGTAGGCAGAAACAAGAGAAAAAACTATTTAAGTATTAATTGGGTGACTAAAATCCGTATGGATTTTAGTCACTAATAATAATTATTTACAGATACTGACAATTGTTTTCAAACACGCATTGGAGCAACGTGGCGGAATATGTTCCAGACCTTCCCCAATTGTGACAAGAGTCCCGTACCTAGTAGTGGGACATATAATAAAGGTGCGATAAATATTGATATTTAAGTACTGGACAGAAGACTGTGGTGAAACCGAATTGGGTATACTTAACCCCTATTGGGTTTTGTCCCAACCCCACACTGTGAAGGGTGAGTTGGGGGCATCAGTACTAAACAAATATTGAAAACTTGCAAAATGTTAAAAAGGACTAAATGTTCCATGCAGACTAAGCCGCGGGCAAAAGCTTGTTATGAAAAAACAACGGGAAGCAACCGGAGGGCGGAAACAAATAGGATAGAACCCTTTGTACATCGTTCCGCACTAACTGTGATACCATGTGTACTGCACACACAAACACACACACGCGCTACACACACACACACACACACACACACACACACACACATACATGCACCCTGACCAAAGATATGTAAAAACGATCTAAACTTAACTTAGAAAATACATACAAGTTAGGGGTTGCAGTAAAAGAAATAGATAGAGGAGGTGCACAGAGAAAAAAAAGGACAGCAGTATAGCAAATATGCAGCTTCACACTATTCATGCTTATTAGTTATATAATAAGTATGAATAGTCTGAAGTAGAGATTAAAGAGAAGAACAGAACAGCAAAATTATCTAGTTTTCATCTCATTAAAAATCGAACTCAGGACCCTCTTGTTGGGGTTACGCGACAGTCTATCAGTTATCTATTGTGCTACGGATGCGCAAAAAAAATCATAAAATATCTATGCATAACTCAGCACAGTCCTCAAACATTTGGTACTCCACACACAAAAATAATGAGACGCAAACAATAGATGGCGCCACGTGTTCGCCACGCGTTCGCCACACGTCAGTCTGACACAGACCCCCGCGGGGGCCGCACGTATTATTGTAGACACGCTTCGCAGCTTTGGAGTGGAAGGGTAAATATCTTTCGATCGGTTCTTGCCCTAACGTTATAAAACTACGGGCAGTTATCAGGGTCGATATTTTGAGAAAGCTTTGCGAATACTTTTACACGTAGTTGGTATATCATTCGAAGGTGTAAATAAAGTATCTAAATATGTATTGTTACTACATAAAAAATCAACCTCAGGTAGGAAAGAAAATGGGCTACCATCACTGACTCTATGAATGAACACGGAAAAGTACTAGACCTTCCTAGGTTCCTCTCGCATTCGCATCTTCAACCTCACTTTATGTGAGTAGGTAGTGGTAAATTATGAATTAAGTCTCCTTTTTATGATGGATGATGCAGAAAATTAATACAAGCCAGCGGAAATTATTAAGACATACAAAACAACAGTCGAAGCTGAATAAAATGAAGATACTCTTAACAAAACTCATTGAATTAATATTTACAAAATACGGTGACTTATGTCCACTTGTTTATTCCTAAATTCAACGTCAAAACAACGAAGGAATTGAAAAAATATTCATAGATAATGCAGTCGATACTAAAACAGGTACACTCATAGATTAGCATTAATCTAGACTTTTCGAACAATCTGTCTCCCGGACGCCATCTTGGAACACGTGTAAGGCCATTGTAGCCAATCGTTCAGGAACCAGTAGGACTTTTAAAAAACAGATGGAATTACGGCTATGAATCATTTATGTTTTTTTATGGCATGTGTATTAAATTTAATAGAGTCTGATAAATTGAAAAAAATTCATAAAAATTTCGTAATTTTAGAAACAGAAATTTAGTTACTGTCAAACAAATAAATGATGTAAAGTGTTGTTAGTCGATCTAAATTATTTTTCCCTTCCCATTTATCTAAGTACCATTTGGAAAACATCCGGAAGAGTTTAGCGAAAAAAATGCGATTTATTCCTAACAGAAAAGTGTAAAGTTCAACTTTATAATAGAGTGAATTGTGTCTCGTAATTTTAAAAAAGTTGGTTCCCTTCTAATAACCCGGTTCCCGCCAAAAAGGAAACCAATCCGCGTTAGATTCACAGTTGGACATAAATTGAATTGATCAAGAGAACATCCATCAGGCTAATGTGGGAGCATAAATTGTAACGATTGTTATCGCAGTGAACGATCTGCGTCTTGCGGCTGCGGCCAATAAAATTGTATATGGGTTCGCCCCAAAATACACATGTGAGTTTAGCCGTTAAAATGATTGACGATATAATTAAAAATAATTATACAAGAATGATGTAGCAACAAGCCAAATTCTTAAGTGTTATAAGCGTAATGAAGTAGAGCTTTTAATGACTGATTTTTGACATAATTCAATGCTCAGAGAAGAGCGAACTTTATTATTTTTCTAATCTACTATATATTTAAAAATGTAAGGAACCTAAAAAAATCTCATTTTTAATTAATTATCTCCGGAATATACCTAAGGAAGGGCTCATGAAAACAACAGAACCACTTTTATTTTTATCAAACACTGGAAAATAAAAGAAACTATATAACCTCATCTACTGAGTAAAACCGATTTTTGAAATATCATAATTATGTTTTCGCGAAAGTTGCAATATAGTATTTTTACCATTATTACAAAGGCGAATTCAGCATCATAAAACGTTTAAAGACGTCTTCAAAATGTTCAGAATCTCGTCCGCAACAAACATCACAGCCGCATCGCATCAACACGACTGACGCACACCGCAAGCCGCAATCGCAAGCCGCGCATGAAATACCGCCATTATTTTGACATGAATGTTTTTTTAAATTAGGAGCAGGTTGAAGACCACGCAGCGTTGGTCGTCAGTGACATATTACATCGATTTGAGATCCGCTCAACGATTGAGGTTGGATGTTACATGCATAAATGCAAACATAGGTAAACGGTACACTTTAAGCTTTTTATTATACTGCACAGGTGTTTTTGTATGTTATCCTGTTGTTATTCCAGTCTTTTGGGTATTGGCTTGTTGTTGTATGTTGAATTAATTGCTCGAGTGCTTTCGTTCCTATCTTCATGTTGGATGTAAAATTATTGATATGAATAATATACTTTGTGTAAAACTTTGTGTTTATACTGCTGTTGAAGATAAACAATAATTAGTCAGCGAGTATTACTCGGGTGGCAGTTAATTTGAATGAAATCAATCAATATATTATACAGTGTATTGACATGGCCATTATATTGCATACAAAAAAAGAAGGAATTAGAATTCCTATTTCAAATACATACTACCTATTTGCGTGTCGCACACTCTCGACTCGTCAGCGATAACGTCCAAGACAAACACAAAACGATGACGCACACACAAACACTGCCAGATGTTGCGTTCTGTATCTTATCTGCTGCGCGTTGCCATTGCCGAGTTCCTTGCGCTGATTCAGATATAATGTGAGGCACGCGACAGACCGCGGTTTACGTGAGATCGTGGTTGCAATAGAGTATAATAGAATAGAAAGATTACACAGGTAATGTACGAGAATACGTATTCGTATACTCGTATACTGATATAATTCGTGTACTCACGTCAGTTACACCAATAATTGTTCGGGAGTAAGTTCCAATCTGTTAAATCATTTCGAAAATTGAAACAAGTGTTATCAATTCAATCTTACTTTACTAATATTTGTATGTGAACGCTACTTCTGAAAAATAAATTACCAGACAAACTTCGTGGGTTGAAAAAATGACACTGTTTATAGGAATAGAGTTCTATGACGTAAGCCGAATCTTTCCGTCCAAGTATCAATGGAAACAGACCCAAGTAATTTCACTGCAAGCTGTGACTATAAACTTAAAAATAGAAACAATTGAAAGAAGCTTCGCTCGTCAGCAGAAATATATGGCGCACTTAAACCTTCCTTTAGGATAAATGTTACTGCTCGCAGATAAGAAATTCTTTAAAACTTCTTTCACCCACATACTCGCCGCGGTTTTTGCTAATTGCATTTGCAGAACTGTGCAGCTGAGCTCATGGATTCCTTTTTTATCGTTCAGGTTGTCCTCTTCAATATTGTAAAATATGCATTGATAGTGTGCTATTTGAGCAGAACGGAATATGTATGCACAATTTGTTTGTCTTATTGTGCACGAAACGGGATGGCGACCTTATCTGGTGGATGGAAAAAATAGTGACGCTAAACGTGAAGATGTTGTGGTTCCGCCTTTAGAACTTATGTAGCGCGCTTATGTCTATTTTTGTGTATAACAAGAGCCTCACTGATACTTTTCTTAGAGTTGACAGTGCCCTGGGCCCCTAAATTAGCATTCGCTACTCTTGTCTTTTTATGATTTTGAAGCAGCAAACGGGCATACAGTCCACCTGATGATAAATGATCACTGCCGCCCATGGACATCTGTAGTCAACCTAAGACAGGACAATCTAGAACACAGCAGAAAGTATATTACTGTTATAAGCAGACATAGGTGCAAAACACTACTGTTCTTATGATGTTGAAGTAGTAAACGAGCTTACAGAGTCATGGTGGTGAAAAGTGGGGTTCAAACTGAGGCTAGGATAATATTTATATTAGAAAGAATGTCAGTTCCTTTTTTTAATTGAAAGAGACTGCCTGTGTCTCCTGATGACTGAGCACCGCTCTTTGAACTAAAATGCACAGATAAATATCGACGACATTGAAATAATAATCTTGATTCTGTAAGACAGTGTTTATTGACTTAAAGGTCTTGAAATCAGCTTATGACTTAAAATCGAAATTGCTTAATAATCTTATTATAATTCTGCTTACAATTTATAGTTAATGCCTTTGGGCAATAAAAATTTCTACAGGCTTGTGAATTATAATCTTATAAGACGTAGACATCTGTTTGTATAATTGCGTTGTTTAAGAAACAAAACAAATTAAGAATTTATTGGCCGACAACCGACGACATACTTTGTAAGCAAGTTTGTTTTGTCGTGAGAATATGCAACCTATTTGTGTCAAAGACAATTTCTGGCGTGTCTGTGGTAATTTATTTTATCTATGGTTAACCATGTAGATAATTAATATGTAACATGTGTATGCATGTAATTTGATGTTTCGAAGTATCTTTGATTATTAGTAGCTATTTGGAGACTCGGCGGTGTGTCCGCCAAGTTCGAGAACCGAACAGGTGACATTATGTAGGTACTGGCAAAGTGTATTATTTATATAATTATATATTTACTTACTTATTTACTCCAACGATCTACTTTACATTTAACTATTTTGGGATCCAAATTAACACGCAACATCTCCATTGTGCTCTATTTTTTTGCATTGGCCAAGTCACATAACGGTTAAATTAAGACATTTTTGTATGTCGACTGATTGTACTTTAATTTCGAATTTATTTTAAAACTTTCAATGCGCTTTTAAATTCGCTGCACATTTTTACATACGCAGTCGTATCTTCTTTATTGATCTATCAATTAATGTTATCTACGGGCCGATTGTATTGAGATATCTCGAAAATTGGTCGAATGTGGTCAAAGAATATAGAAGCGACAGAAAAGCTCTCTAGATGCCCTGTTCATGGTCAGAACCCATAATTTATTCAACTCGACGTGCGTGAACAATTTACAATTTAAAATAGATCTAGATTAAGATCGTCGACGTCATCAATTAACATGTTAAGCAGTCGACGTAGGCATTATCGACAGATAGAATTTGATAAATCTTATCAGGGTCCTTCTAAAATCTCTAAATTTATTGCATTTTTCTGTATTCTAGCAGTTGGACAAAAGATGAGGCAGAACTCTTACTTGATTTTCTCGAATAAACATTAATACAAAATATGTGTATGTTACCTCTAGGAATTAAACTTTATACGCGAAAGAATGTTGGTAGCGTCAATGAAGTGGACCTTCTGTTAACTACGTATTGTATAATAAAGTTTGTCAAGAACTCCGCTCGGCTATTGTAAATTAAGTTTATTTATCTGATGCTATCAATTACTAGCTGTTTAAATAACAGTAATAGTGGGTACAGCAAGTTATTCTGGTAAGGTGTTTGGTGAATAAGTGAGGACATTCGTTTCCAAAGTTTATGTTGCAGGTAATATTGTCCAGTTATCAAGTCTAAATCTTGTTCTAGTTGTTATATTACAATAATTACATGTAGAAATTCTGAAAAACAATATATATTGGGTAGAATGAAGTAGGTTAAGGGGATATAAAGATAAAAATAGTAGAGCGTGGTCATTCGTGGAATGAGTCAGACCATTAATTGACAATAGGCACCATAGTGACGTCAGTCTGCCATCTTTCTTTATGACATGTAGGTAAAAAACAATCATGCAGTCCACCTGATGGTGAGTGATGAGTGCCGTCCATACAGATCATTGATCAACATAAATTGCATTGCGTTAAGTGTCACGCATTTTTTTAACGTCAGGAAAACATGGAACGGAAAGTCAGAAATAGGTGTTATGTGGAGCTTCCAATTCTACCCTCCATTTGTTCCACCACCTTTTTCTTTAATCTGAAAGAGTGAAGTGAGTGAGTTTCAGCTTCTGCTAAATTTTCCTTTGGAATCTGACCGAGCCAGTAGTATGATGACTAGACTAGTTGTACTTACCGATATACTGTCTTCTTTCATTCAGTTCACCACGTCGAACTACGAAAGGATTTACCATCAAATCCTCATCTACTTCTCGACCGAGCGTAGCATGATGGATGTTAGTTCTAAGACTTTAAACCGCTGGAGTTTCTAGGCACGTAATAAATCGTCGAAATTGCGCACTGGCTGCGACTCCGGATATTTTTGGAGCGCATCGCCGGCTTTGTACGGAACGCACCTGTTGGCGATAGGCCCGCGGTGTCGGCGATCCGTTATCTAAACATTGGCGCTAAATTTAATTGAACAGCCCTAACACGTCCTGTGTTACTGGTACGGTTTTAGGCGTCCATCCTGGACGTCAGATTTCATCTCGCTGTTTGTAATGTAACTACAATATTGTTGTGTTTAGGCAGATTTTTATTTAGATTTAGATTTATGGTTTTATGAGAGCGTGCAGCCTAATGTCATGAGGACACAGCGATTCGAGGACTAGAAATAAAAGAACTGAAATGAAATTCTGTCTGAGAAATCTCCTAATACATATTCAAAACCTCAACACACATACAAGTTCAAAAACTTGTATTACAAAAGACACAAGATTCATTCACTCAATACCTTTTCTTAACCGTCTTTTAATCACGCAAGGAAACATTTTTGTACATATTCGAACAATCTGTTCTGCAAGACGTGGAGTGACGTCATTCAAGCAGTAAACAGAAGCCGTTTGTTCTACGATCTTGTCAGCGAATGATCAATGATGATCATGAATATTTTTTGATGTACCTTATTCTTATTTGCGTACTTCTTTTTCGTAGAATCAAACGGGTGTCCAGTTCATCTAATACGAAAATAAAGTACCTAACTGCCATAAGATATATCTCGGTAAATTCGTAGTTTGATAGGGGCCGCAGGGCATAAAAAATGATAAAAAAGGAAAGATTACACGACAAGGAACTAAGCCTTGTGGCTAAGGGTTGTGTTAGATTACAGTACCGACAAAATATTAAAACAATGTCATAATCAATGTAAACTCTAACAATTAAAAAGTATAAACCTACTAATAAAGGTGTTTGTTTACAACTTCAGTAAATAAAGTAGAACGCATAGGTAAAGAGTAAAAATTAAATTTGTAACCGATACTAATTAAAGGGTATATTAAAGTATAATGTTAAAGTCGTGTTAATAAGATACCTTATTCTGCTCATTCGTACGATTTTATCTTCTTATCGTCGTATCATCAAAATTCTCAACAGTAATTCTGGCATGAGTTAACTGTACAAATACTTTATATTTCGATCTCGCCGCATCGCGTGTAGCATCCCTGTCAAGACATTTTAATCGCAATATCGAGATACGTATCAAAGAAATATGCACAATTTCCGAACGGATCAGCGGCTGACAATAATCGCAATGGCGGCACAAATTGCTATTGAAAAAAAAAGAAATAAAAGAGCGATTGTTCGCACGCGGAATGACAATATTTGTCTGAAATGAACGCTCGCTGTCGGACCCACACACTCGTTATGCGTATAACGTAATCCGCATTACAGCCGAATAGCCGCTCAGCTGCTAACGGCACAGATGTCCCGCGCAAATTAATTGGAAATGTCAAGTGCACGAGAGCCGACGCCATCTTGTCCCCCCATTCTTTATTTTTTTCGCGCGCACGTGGCTGTTATTGCCAGACAGCTGGACGAAGCGCGTGTACAATTTTTTAACGTCGCCGATCAAGCGTCGTAAACCGTAATAATTGTCTTTTGACATTTGACATTCGCGCGGGAAGGTGCGCTAGATGTGCGTTTGGATAATGCAAAAATAATGGGCTGACCTATTTAATATGTAATTAAACATCGCGGCCCGTTTCCGGCAATTAGATCGACCGCGATCTGTGTTGGATTCAGTGTGGCCAATTTACCGGCTTTCTAAATTTTAGGGAAACGCGTTACTCTGTAAATTGTATGGGATTAAGTAAATTGTTTTGGAAAATGAAGGATAATTTTAAGAAATGGATGCAAGAATAAGTATTGACTATATAAAGAATTGAAAGTTAAATATTGAGAGTTAAAAATATACACACATCATTGAATTTTTTTCAATGATTAAATTAATTTAGTTATTTTTAATAACTGCACGGGGAAAACGGTTGATGAGCTGGCAACACTCGTTAAATTTCATTCTTAAACAAATTTTATTTAGTGGCGAAGGGAGCACCTTTCCACCGATCGAAATTCGAGCACCTGATATCGCAGCTGATGATGATAGTTTTGAGCGACGCACCTTGTCTTTCGTTACGGAGTTCCATTTCCGTAATTATACACTATTTTAAACTGCGACCAGTTGCCGACGGTAATTATGGCAACCGTATCAATTCTGTCCAGTTGTATAAATTGGACTCTCACCCCGTAAATTGGGACCAATAGAATATTTATAAATAATACGTAAACGGCATTAAATACCTGTAAAATGACGATGCTAAAATATCGAAATGAATCACTTTTAAAATCATTCTATATTTTATTTTCTTCCGAATCTTTTAAATATGAAACCTATTTTAGGCTCTAAATGGACTGTTAAAACATTAAGAAGGCCTATGTGCAATTATTCCACAACATCAGTTACAAACTCAAAGGAACATCAGAGGATAGAGATAACTACAGAAATCAGTAGAAACATCACAAGAATCGCAGTTCGTCAAGTACGTTAGTTACCTATGACTAATTTTTAAACATTTTCCCTCATGTCTTCTGTGACTCATTCTTTTTAATATGCTTTGTTCTCAATCCATAGACACTTAATTTTTTTTTAAATGTTATCTTGACCTTTCTGTATTTTTAGATAAATGCTCATAGTCTGTGATAGTCTCATATTGCCCAAATGCAGAAAGTATTCGAAGCTTTTGTTAGTTTGAGATAAAGGACAATGAAACCATGTGTTATCATAGCTCTTTTTGAAAGGCTTCGGAAAGTGAGTAAATTGGGCGCATAACTCTAGCGTTAGTAACATACCGCGTTTTGAATCTCGCCAATTGTTTAGGCTACTAACGTGAAGTGACTTTATGATCCATATTACTTTCTATTAACGATAGGAGACACCTAAATGTCATAATAAAATAATAAGGCTATGCCCTAAACGTTTGGCAATGGGCATTTAGAAGTAGAAGGTAATAATACCTTCATTGATTATGAAGCATTAACTTGCAGTCATCTTTGAAGAGGCTAGAAATAAAGACGAATATGGATTATATCAATTACTAAGCCATGTATGGGCCTCTATAATCATTTATTGACATTAAACTGAAAAATAAATGGTTAAAGTGAGGCATGCCTTTCCGCGGGATCGTATACTGCAAAAATTACAAATGAACACGTTCCTCAAATTTCTCTTTTTGTGATTCTTAGCTAACCGTGTATTACTCAGTATGGTTTTAACACAATGTTGCCTGCTCTTATAGCCCAATTGGCGCGCTATCGGGAATAATGAGCTGTTAATTGGCAACACCAACGAGTTTAGAACAAGGCGTGTATTCAGGGGTTTACGTAAGTGCGAAATGTAAGCTCCACTTTACATCTGAGACGGATCTGTGGTTATTTTTGGAATATACTTTTATGGTATTGTTGTTTTAACGTCTGATGTCAATTGAGTAGCACCCATGGTTCACGGAAACGATTCGACCCGCACTTGTAAACAAATCAGATCGAATATAGGTATATAGAATGTAAAATTTATTTGTTATTACAGATACCTTTATTAGCGTGTTATTAATTAAGCTTCCAACATGTTTGTACATTACTAATTACTGCGATCATAAAAACTGAAATTCGGGAGTTAAATTAGAAATGCCAATATTGATAATTCCGTGCTAATCCTGTGAAATAAGATGAGATGCTTGGA
>DWTF01000701.1:0-10813 GCA_018250225.1 Udranomia kikkawai
ATAATTTTTAACATCTATAATTGTAATTGTAAACTCTGAGTAGATATTCAACATGACAATGGCTTATCGCTCTGGCTCCTGGTAGCGGTGAAACGGCATCCTTTTAAATCGTATTTCCGTTCAATGCGTAATAACATTTTGGTTAACGTTTAACATCAAGCGTTTATCAGCCCTTTATATATAAAGTAGAAGGTCTAAAGTCCTTTGTGATGACGAATCACTTACGTCCTTTTACATTCAAGTGAAACATTCACGAAATTTCATTACATTTACCGAGTTCACAGTTCAAATATCGGAGCTAGACGATTCTGTCACGGTCTAATAGCTGTGTTCATTAAATCATACAATGTAACAGAAGCAGTCTTACCGATTTCTATTAACAAACTTTAGTTCCATTTAAAAATCAAACTAAATTTTAAATAAAATAGTTCTGATTGTTTGAGTGTTGTGATTTTTTCATTTCAAATCATGTTTGTGCGTACAAATAAGCATAAAGAAGTACTCAATGCGTTTATATGTACTAAAATACTTTTTCCTGGGAACATATGAATTTTAGATTGAAGATCCTTTAAATTGCGGTAAAATCAACTTGTATCGTATTTTATCAAATTAAATTCAATAAAACCAAAACAAAATGACAAATACTGAAACGAGAAATTGAAAATATACGATACAACCTTAGTGGCAAAAAAGAAAGTAAATAAATAATAAAGTACCCGAAAAATATCTCAACTCGTCTCAAGCAAAAGAAACATGTTATTGTAAATATTGTAAATAACGTGTTCTCGCCCAAAGAATGGTCTGTCTTTGACATGTTTGTTAAAACCCCAGTAATGTATGCTTATAATAGAGGGAATAAATGCAGAAAGGAATTTGATCAATAAGAATAACTTTTTTATACAGTATATATGAATTCATATCTTGTTAAAAATAGTAGTAGTAGAAATACATACTAATTTGCTCCTTATTTTGAGAATAAGTTCGAAGTAACGCATTGAAGGTGAGGTTAATATTATCATTCCACAAACGATTTTCTTCTTTGAAATTAAAATAAATGAACCACAACATTTCATTTGACATCGCCAAATAATATCGTTGCACACCAATTGCACTGTTAAACATTCCCACCGCCTACCTAAGTACCTAAGTACCTAAGTACCTACTAATAGCATCGAACGCTCGTGGCACCGAAATATTTTTAATTTTGCGCTAAACTAACAATTTTGCTCAGAAATAAAGTCAGCAACAACTAATCGGATCAGAGACGTGGCACGCGGCCAGATGATCCCTTACACTACACGGGAAGTTAACTTGGCACGAAATTATTTCACTTAAAACTTTTGCGAACGAATGCCACTTGAATGTAAATGAGAGCCAACATTTCGGGGATTGTGAAAAAGAAGAAATGAAACGCGAGATAGAATTGATAGATAACTGGAGGGTAGTTGAATTCTAGCTTCCTGCTCCTTATCTGGATTAGAAGATGGGGAGACATCAGAGATTGAGGTACGGAATATAATTTTCTTCCAAATTACGCATGCACGCAAACATGTTATCCCTATACTAAAACCTACACGATTGTGCGATTATATTTAATTTGTACCCATATACCTTTTCGATGTAAAAAATCTATTGGTATATCTGAGAAAAAACGATGAAAATTTAAGTTATAGATAAGTATAAGTATTTCAACAACTATTACATACAATATTAATAGAAAGAAACCACATATTTATTCACATCTGCAATTCAAAATTAACGACAACGACTATTAGTATGAAAATCCATTGTGGCGTTTGTTTCAGAGTTGTCTGTCTCTAACTTATACATATGTTAGTTTTACGAGTAGTGTACAAACATATACGAAACAGTAAATTCTATTACGACCTTGTGCCAAATTTAAAAGAAAACAAGAGCAAGCCGGTGTATTATGTCAAGGTTGAGATATGTTGTTGACCTCAACACGAGAGGCTAATTTATGTTATATGAGAAAAAGTTTCCAGTTTCACGGAGCGTAATGAGACGAGTTGAAAGTTTAAAAAGATGAAACTTCTCGCGAGAACAGCTCGAGTGTAAGAGATACGAGTATGTGCGAACTGCGCGCGTGTTGGCTTCAACACTGCCTTCATTCTGCATACAATGAAGACAATAACTCATTCAGCGCATTACTTTTGAATAATTCCGTTTTTAAGTAAAGGAATGGAAAAGTATAAACGGCTATTGAAGCGGCAATAGCTAATACGTAGTGTGTCGGTCTTACGATTGTGGGTTGCGATACTTTCCTACTACTCTTCTATTGCTCTATTGACGTGAACCCACTCCTAACACAAGCTTTTAACTTAGCTGGAGGAGTTAACAAAATTACCAGTATTTATTTAAACCCTAGTTTAAATAAATTTAAAAAATAAATGAAATTAAACACATACCTCATAGCTCAACAGCTATATTTTAATATTAAAATTGCTGTTAGAGGTATTGGAATCAACTATTCTCTTTTAGCGTTGAATGAAACTAAGAAGTCAAAGTGTTTGCAGATATAATACAGTTCCTTTTGATATAGTACGTCATATACGGTTATTAAATTCAGACACAGTGTCAGGGATTTAAATCCAAACCTTTTATGCCGTTGTAGGGATATAACACCTTCAAATCTGTTTACAACAATGTCATGTCATGTCATGTCAAGGCAAACATAAATAAACAAAACCGACCTCGGAGGCGCCTCTTTTTCTCAGAGCTTTGTCATACAACTTTCACGACACATAATGAGTTGAAAGTTTAAAAGCAAAAAGCTGCAGGTAGTACAAACATGCCAGTTAATTACGCGGGCCGAGTTTTTGCTGCAATATCCGGTGGCGCCCACGGAGCCTAAACATACTCACGAAGGCCGTGTAAATTAGTCGAGCCCGGAGAATGATTATAAGAATATGTGTACTCATTATTTTATATCCTGACGGCTGAGTGGGCCAATCTATTCAAACCCAAATAAATTTTGAGCATAAATGAAATTGAAAATCTTTTAAAATATGGTCTTTATAGATTTCGGATATCTGAAAAAGCCAAATTACTTTGGCAATGATTAAAAGCATAGACTGAAATGAACGGTACTTCTGTTCTTAATAACGAGGAGATATCACAAAGATTCCTACCACACATTAAAATTCCACGTTCCATTATAAGGTTAATATGTTTCTAAAAGTTAGTTCATATCCAAAAATCCTACGCGTTTGTACGTCTATAAAGTCCTCGCAGCACCAGTTCTCCCACGGAGCAGTAACTCCTTAAAACACAACCGCAGGCTCTCGTGGAGTTCAGCTCGCCACAGCTCCCGCGACTTAACTTTCTGTTCAAGTTCCCAGGTAACCGCCGCAACGGAGGCTTATGTTTTAAATTCGGATCTTTGGCGTTTAAACTTTAAAATGTTCGATTCCGTTGTCAGAGTAAGTTCCTTTGGCGCGTTACGAGAAGCTATTTGACTACATTTTGCAATTTTATGCCTTCGATTCGACTATTAGCAAGTTTATTGTTACCTAACTACTTTTTGTATGCAAAAATACAAAGTGTTATTTTACTGTTTTTGGACTTAGCAAGCACGTATGGCGCGGAATACAAGTCATATAAATATATAAGTTATGCTAGTTATAGTAATTGTAGCTGAGATCATTACTTTATGACATTATACAAGACACTTAAAGCTACAAACATTACAGCAACGCGCCCGAAATCGATTTCAAACAAGCATCACAGCTAATTAGCTGCCAATTTAAAAAGTGTCGTACTTCCAAACACAAGTTAAAGTTTTCCAAATTAGTACTCGAAGTGAAGTAATTGGTTGGGAGGAAAAAAACAAATTCGCTCACGACATAGCGGAAGTTGCCCGCCGCAGAACTAAGCAGGCGCCCAACTTTGAGCGGCGCCGAATCGTTGCGGAACTTTTATTTTCGAGTCTAGCTTCCTAGCTCGGCGTCTCTTGTGTGCAGACTCCTAAACTATTCTGGAGAAACCGATATTCATTCCACTGGTTTTGCATTTTGTCATATATGTTTATGTATGTGCGTCTGTGCCCGTATGTACACACGTATATGTATGTATATATGTATAAAACACTTAACATTAATTCTGTGTGTGTGCATGCAAGCGTGCGTGCTTGCGTGTGTTCTAACGTACATTTACATACAGTATTACGTTGAAGGACGCACTCACTTTTATCCCCCGATGGCTCACGCTCTTCGACCCAATTTAATTGTATAAAGCCTCCATACAAACAAGGGGCGGCGTGTAATACACTCGTGTAATGTTATGCAGGACACCTGTTCGAGGCTCGCTGGGCGCGTTGAATTGAAATGAGCAATTTCGGGGGAACCAATTTTTGTATTATTATTACGGATAAAAGAAATGAAAGGGAAGAGAAAGGTTTACATGCTTAAGAAATGTAAAAAAGAAAAAGACAAAGGGTTAAAGAATCACGGTTGATCTTAAGACGAGGGATTAAATTTGATGTAATTTATGCTGCAATTCAAATTTTCAACTTAAGACACAACTACTTGAACTCTATATTATGTCAAATGAAAGAAAATGAAATATACCTATGTATAAGGTGTAAATTAAGCACAACTTACTCATCAGTTATTCTAGAAAATCTTCTAAGAAGTTTAGTCCGGGCTTCATCAAAAAAGAAATTATAAAAAATCAGGAAACTCGATCGAAGTTGGCAAATCAAGCGGTTAATGTCAATTTCAGCTTTCTAATTGAAAAGTGGTTTTACTTTTCACTTAATTAACTTGGAAATTCCTCGGTAAACTGCCATCCAGTATTAGCGCGAACTTCAAATAACTACTTACTAATCGTGGTAATTTATTAAGAAGATCGAGATAAAATTAATTAGTACAAACGGTTAACATCCCGGGAAGTTTCGGGAAGCCTTCGGAGATTTTAAACACCGCGATCCGCAAATACATTAAATCAAAGAAAACGACGAAACTTGATCGGAGTTCGCGACTCAACCAGCCACTGTCAAGTTCAGCGCTGCTAATTGAAAAGTGGCTTTTCTTTCCATTCAATAACTAAATTAGCTTTGGAATTTCGAAGTTATCTCGCTAATCGAATTTGTGCGCTACTCAAATAATTAATTATATGAATTGAAACGTCTTACATGTTACCTTCAAGGGTCCCAGGTCTCTTTGTTATGTTTTCTTTTTATGTTTGTTTTGATAATAATAAAATAATTAGTGAAACATTTTTTAAGCAAAGAAAATTTTCTTCTTCCTTTAAAAGTCCCAAAAACGAGGTGTGTATGATGAAGTAAGGCATGAAGTCATCTTAGTTTAAGAAGCCTGTGAAGTTTTCTTACTTTTAATAATAAAAGTCATGTCTTTCAAGTCAGGCTCCGTGTACCAAGTTTGCTAAATGCATCAGCGCAGTCTGACAGACGTAATCCGTCTGTACAAGACGGTGCGGGGGAATATTCTAGAGAACGATTTTAATCCGCGTCGCATGGTTTTAAAATTGAATATATTGTGTTAAATAGTTTATATGACGTAGGGAAAATGTAAATGTAATAATATTTGATATATTGCTTGTCTTTCAAGTTTAATTTTTGGCACGATTTCTATTCCGAAGACGACATGAATTTTAAGTCAAAAATCAGTGGGATGTTTTTTACACATCTTACAATGTTATAACCAAGTTATGATATTCCTTCAATCCTAATGAATCGTGCACAAAAGACATCTCGTAGCCAGATCTTGCCAGGTTTAACTACAGTATCGATGAAAAACGTGCCGCTTGATATATTCCATAGAAAATGGCCATGCATTGGCCATGCAAATCATTGCTTACTGTTTTAACCTTCATCACGTATGGTTTACCAACACTCTCTCAACACTCGAAGCTTTGATTAGGCTTACCTTGCGTAATATAAATCTGAGATCTTATTCTTGACTGATCTTAGATCTCGCCTAAGAGCGAGATAAGCTGGCCCCAGCAGTACTACGGGTCTACCATTTTGGGGGTTTTTAAGAGAAATTATACTTTATATGTGTGAGTGCTATTACATACTCATTTTGTTCTTTGTTCTCGAATACTGTTCTATAGGTATTTGAACCGTTTCAATTTATTGCTCTCATTAATCGAATAGTTAGGTAATAATGTAAATGGAATGACAATAACAGCACATGTAAAAATACAGTAAACAACCGTGGAACAAATTTAATAATCCAATTAATTGAATTCATAACCTATTTAAATTTAAAACGTGATAATTGAAATCATTATATCTTTAATGCTATTATCAAATAATAGTTTTACGGTAGTACTGTGTTCTGATTTAAATATTGTGACAGATAATTTCGTTATTGGCGTTATCAATGTAGAATATTAAACTGAAACTGATAAATTTGCGGCTGTTTGATTTAAATTGTTAATTAGGATAAAAACATCATTATTTTCAATTGTAATCGTTGTGGTATTAGGTAAGTGATGTTGGTTATATGGGTACAATTTTATGTTGTCATGTTATGCATATTTTTCTGATACAAATATACCTCTCGAACGATAATTAAGTTACGATCTGTACCAGTATTTAACATAAAAATATAATGACTTGAGGAATTAAGAACTCTCGGAGACTATGATTTGAAATGACCACAAACTCTAACTTTGTACTACCTCATGTTATGAATGCTTATTTAGTCTTATTTCCTGTCTAATATTAACCTAACTAAACTCATGATACTGTACATCCTAAACTTGTGAAAGGTATTTCGCATTACGAAATGTTTGATAGATATCATGAACGACTTTTGATTTGAACTAGCAAGAATTAAGCGACAAAAGTTCGTGCTTTCGGACTTTCCTGCTTAGAAAGATATTCAGGTCTACTACGAAGAAACAAAACCTAATTTCTCTGGTGAGACATTATCAGATTTTAGTTGCTGAGAGACCTAAAAAGGGTGTTTATACAAAATCTGGACCCCACTAAGATTATTTAAAGAGGTTTCTAATTAAAATAAAATAATTTGCCCCAAGAACCCTCCTACAAAATTTTAATATGACTACCTTGTATCTTCCGCTCACTCATTCTCAAATATCGTTACCAAAAACTAAGTACATTTATTTTATTTCTCATAATTTCAAGGCTAATGAGGTTTTCTTATATTCATTAAATTTTATATAATGAACTCAATTTGCAATAAAGATTATCAAACGACTGAAACCTACCGTATCTCGTTATGAAATCCCATTTCTACTTACGAATTGTCAGCAATGTAAGGAAAATCTGTTAATGTTTCATTCTCTTTTAAAGTCTTCTAATATAAATGGAATCCTAGAACACTCATGTTTATCGTAATTAGTTTAACAAAAAGTCTAGCCATCTAGTTCAACTACTATTACATCTAAATTAGAATAAAGAAATGAATATAAAAAATATATTAGATGTTCTTCGTTAGAATATGCAATGTAAATCTATAGTTATCGGTTTATTTAATTATTAATTTTGTTACTGATAATCATCATTATTATCAATATTTATTACTGACAGATTCAATTCTCTTTCCCGACTAAAATCCTAGATAAATGGAGGGGAACCACGCAAAAGCTGCAATAAACAATGCTTATCTAGAGGAAGTCGTACAGATAGCAATGCAGGTGGCAATTAATCGCGATTAGCGGCCGCGATTGTCGCAGTGTCGCAAGATGTTTCGATTGTCGCACCTGATACAGTATAACTAAATGTCTGCATATCATAAAATTAACTAAATAGCTGGAACAATTAGTAATGTCCAGGTTTCAGAGGAAGTTTTTTAAGAATTAGGGCAACTTGAGGGCGTTGGAAATGTTGGTTGATGGCATACGTTGGCAGCCCTAACGCCTGTTTCAGCTTTTCAAAAGCAATTTTAATTAAGATCTTGTAAATATTTTGTGATAAGGCCTATTTAGAACACGTACGTTTTTCCTTAAAATTAACAATGTATAGTAATCGTTTTATTTAGAGTTAGATTTAGAGTTCAGGTCTGACTCATACCACTATAGCTAAATATCCGAGATTTGACAATCACAATAAATTTATATCGTTAACCAAGAAATTCATCCTTTTTATGAATCTTGGTTATCTTAATTCAAAGCCAGCAGTGAACCTGTAATAACTGTTTTTAAGTGGCGCCTTAATCATTTGGAGGGTTTTAGGAAAATTGAAAATCTCGAAAATAATACACACAGAAAGCCATGGACAAGCCAGTAATAAACGAACCGCTGATTTGCTCCGAATAACTGTTATAGAGAAAATTCCTCTCAATCTCGGGGATAAGAGAAATGATTTTATACACATATATGTCATAAATGTATGTCGGAATAGACATACCAGGAGAGATTTGATTATCCCGGCCGTCGTATGTAATAATTGTTTGCGTGAGCCCAGATTCCCTCGGATAATACCGAGATTTGACTCGAAGACTGGAGGAAATCTCGGAGTGAATTTCCAGATTATTTGAGCACGGAGATGTGATACAATGCCGTAAAACATTTTCGTCCAAAGCTTGCGATATTTTTGGGGTTTATTCGAGACACATTTTCTGGATTGTTACGTATTGTGGCGTGAAGTACATACCCAAAATTAAAAAGAGATAAATGAAATAATCTTTTAACGGAATTGCAAAATTGATTTGTGCGAATTGTTGTCAGAATAAAAAAATCAAAAAAATGTTGTCCTAATTCAGGACAGAACAACTGATAGTAATTAATTTGTAATGCGTATAATTTCCTAAAAATATTCAAGATGCTGGTCTGGGCTGTACTCGAACCAGATACTTTCAGAGTGGAAGTAGTTTCACCTATTGTTTATGTTTACTCAGGCATCCGATTGCCGATTCTAATACTCAAAGGACTTATATTCTTATCTAATGTTTCTAGGAAAACTGTAGCGAAAACCGAAGAGCTCTGATTTTTTCGATATTCTCTCAGGTCTCACTTGAGCTGATCTAAGCTGATCTTATCGAGATTAGGTACTTTGGGAAAATCCACCAACTTAACTGTCTAGCTAGGTCAAATAAATATTGTACTGTATTTCTGTCTCTCACGAATATGTGAAGAAATGTGTACAAAATGCCTAAAACTAAATCATTGTTGCTTTGAGTTTTCGTACGTTAAATGTTAGAGACTTTCTTGTTTTTTGTCTTTTTTGGTAACTGAAAATTTAGAGCATTTTATATCTCAAATAATTAGAATACAAATATTTTGCATGATATACGAATTTAATCCGATGTTGTCTTTTTAACTGGTTTATATCCCGCCTCAGTTTAGTTAACGACAACCGGACACTGATAAAGAATTAAAACATTTAATTTTCGACAGCACTATCAACATGGCCTACCATGACAGAATTTATATATTACAAAAAATATAAATGTACTTACTCAAACTTACTCAAAGTAATTAAATTAGTTACAGACTTAACACAATCGCCTGGATGACTAGCATACCGATCAGTAAACAGCACGATGATGATCAGTTCTGCAAGCTGCGCTGTTCAAAGCAAGGCGAGTGGTGTTTATGTATATTAGGCAGCTGGGTTACGACTGACTAGGGAAATTCGGAGCTGGTATGCTGATGTATGGTTAAAGCAACATGCGCAGTTTAATATGAAGATGCAGTTCCGCTACACATGCGGACCGTGTTTAACTTAACACTTGGAAGTAGCATCACAAATACGGTTGCATTTCGTATCTATTTGAGGCTAAAGTTATCTACGTTATCCCGTGTTCGGATTTGATTTTCCTAATAGCGGAATAATTTAAAGACGTTCTATAATGTTTGTCGTAGAAGATTGTTGTGTTCAGTTGTAAGTATCTTTATTATTATAATGTTTTACATTTTTTTCCATAATAATACCAGTCTTCCTCGATAAAAATATGTTTTATAAATAGATCCTTAAAAATAAATTGTGTTCTTCCTCGTTCCTGTTAAACGAAGGGTCGAGACAATTATTACGTTTCCAGGAATTCCCTTAAATATCAGGAAATAATAAACAATGGAGGAAAGTACGGTCCGTGGCTATCGGGTCCGGTTATTTACACGACTCTTACATATTTATTCGGCCCGCATTTAGCATACAGCGCACGTTCCGCAGATAAAACTCTGCCAACTTCCCAACAGTGGACCATTATTGCTTTGCACTTCGCTGTATGGGATTTATTGCCAAACGGTTATGTTGGGGCTTTGTTGTTTTCGAGTTTTCTGTCATAAATTCATACTGAAATATGGTTTTATCTTAATACATATTCATCTACAATTCACGTGTCACTGTGTTCGGTAGTGGGCGTGCGTATAGCTGGTTAAAATTGAACAATTTTCGACCCCACAGGTGGCGCTTTTGGTGTCTAAAGACGTCTTTTCAAACAGTTTTTCTATTAGTATCATGGGGCAAATAAAGTGTGACAATACAAGATACTTCTTAATAATGTAAATAGCGATAAGTAATGTAACTGTCAACAATAGGTATAAAAACACTGCAATGTTCAGTGAAAGTAACTTTATAATTACTTATTTCTTGTCTTCGAAAAATTCTTTATAAGACAATTGTCAAGTACATGACTATATATAATGATCGTCTTGAAGTATTAAGTGTTAAGATGAAGTATTAAGTGTTATCCCATCTAATTATAAATGTGAAAGTAACTCTGTCTGTCTGTTTGTTACCTTTTCACGCCCAAACCACTGAACCGATTTTGCTGAATTTTGGTATAGAGATAGATGGAACCTTGAAAAAGGACATAGACTTTTTATCCCGATCCCAGACAAATGCGGGTGAAAACGCGGG
>DWTF01000702.1:0-10811 GCA_018250225.1 Udranomia kikkawai
AGGAGCTCCGGTTAGTATGGTCAATCATATTACATAGGGTTCAGCTTAAGCTGGAAACACGTCTGTTAAACTGTGAAATCTACGCGCACGAAGTCGTGGGCACAGCTAGTATATAATATGTTTTTTCCTTAAATTAGGTAAAATAATTTAAGGAAAAAACATTTTTTCTAAAAAGAAATATTTAAAACCGATGAAAATATTTTCAACATATGAAATATAAGATTTTAGACAAATTGTGATACTTTTTGTATATGAAAAGAGAAAAAAAAACGACCTTTAACTGCATATATTTTGTATTTGAGTTTGCTTGAAATTGAACCACAAGAGTGATTGCCTGCGTACCTCTCCTATGTAACTATATTTCACAGTCGTGAGAATATATTCACAATTCCAATGCAATACTCATTGTATGGAGTCGACAGATACATTTATCGCCTTCGACACTCGCAAATCTTATCAATAAATCTAATTATGAGTTCAGGAATATGCGTGACACATAAAAGAAAATTACATTTCCCAGAAATCAATGACGCACCGTCGTAGCTGTAACAGAAATATGGAAATTTTGATGTTGGGAGTAAATGAGTACTCATATATCACGCATCATATATCACGCATTCCCAACGACCTTCAAACTGAAAAACAAGTATTACTTTACGATGGCTACAAGCGACGGTAGAAATATTGAACCCTCATTTGTATTCGTAAATGTTAAAATGATAATTCCAAGTGAATGAAACTAGCCCTGTCTGACTGACGCATGCGGGCAAAAAAACATTGACACCCAACACGACGGTGTCGGTAATAAACAGAATATCATAATAGTGGTCGTCCCAAATGTAGGGACGGGGCGGACAAAAAAAATTGAACGTTAAAGCACGAAATATAAGGGCGCACGTCAGATCGGCAAGGGAGAAGGGAGCCTTCGCTCCTACTAAATATAGATCCGCAACAACTTCTATACCGGAATTTGTACTCTAAACACGTCTGCGATGTACCCGCGCCTCGCAGCTCACTCCGGCTTAGAACACTTGGGTTACCGTATTAATTTTAACAGACTCCCAAAAAGGTCCAGCTACAGGACTTTTTTATTTACGGAATGCGTAATACTTATAGTTTATGGGTATCGATTTACGCCGGCTACTGAACGGGTTTTGGAGTTTATAAAGTGTAGCGTACATCGGCATCTTTTTTTACGCATCCTTTGTCAGTCGCGAGCTTGGCGACGCCCAAATTAGGAACACGTGGTGGATTCATAAAAACTGAATTATTATCAGCATTTATAAAAGAAGCCGCGTAAATATTAAATTAAACTGGTTATGTATTGGATGATGATGGTTGGAGTATTTCGTTCGATTGCTGCAGTACTTCCGTAATATTCTTTTTAGCAGCAGTTGCTGCCAAAATTTAGTTAATTAAAAGTTGTCTTGTTTTTAGTTAATTAAAAGTTGTCTTAGAGATATTTAGTTTAAACCCTACAAATCAAATGTATGGATTCAACAGACTTTCGGTCAGTTTTGTGTATAAGGCTCTTTGGGAATCTGTTAATAATAAGCTGACCAAACAAAATCATGATTGTATATTAAAAATGCTTTATTACTACACACGCTAAAATGAAAACAGTTTTACTGGTAATAAACAATACAGTGAACTTAAAATAAATAATAGAATCTCAACGTAATGAGACATTTCATACTAGGTTTGTCGTAATAGAAAAATGTATGACCCTCCATCGTTTTTGCAATGCCCCATGGATCTCTAATCCGTGATGATAAATTACTTGACAGACACCATCCATGCTGTCAGGAATGTCAAAGATATAAAAAGTGAATTAAAATAAAAAAGACATCGCTGGGAAGATTTATATTATTGTGGTGTGCAATACAGTTCATAATCTCCATGGGCAATATAATGAGATCACCTATATAAGTTTAAGTAATAATAATGATATTCATATAGAAAATAAAGAGCTATACATATTGCTCTCGAAGTTTCTAATTTAGGTAGAACAATAAACCATTTGTATCGAAATTCAAATCATAGAATTTGAATTCTATGTCAAATGTAGGTAATCAGTTAGGTACTTGCAATCAGAATGAAAATGAGAAGCATCATTAGCTATCAGGAAAACAGCTAATTACTATAGCATAAGTACCAAAACTGCTGCTACCAGATGAATGAGCCATGATGGATCCGACTCAACAAAGACATTTGAATTACTATTATCGGTTATTAAAACGAAATTATTCTCCAAAGAGCGTCCAACAGGTGATTTACGGTTTTACGTACACGCGAAGTGAATTTACTATCTTACGGTTTCGATCAATGAGAAGTTGAAACGATTGATAGGTTACGATAGCGAGACGTACTCGAGTTAGTAATCATTCCGAAAGAAAGTCATAAACCGTCGGAGTCGTAGTAGAATAACGAACATATGCTTTTAATACATTTATCGAAAAGCATGTTTAATGGGCGCTATAAAAAAGCAGTGGCGTCGAAAGACGTAGGTCCTGCGGAGATTGGTCGGCGGCGGGGTGGGGCGCGCCGTATTGATCTGACGCTCTCGCCCTCCGCCCCCGCCAGACATTACCCGACTCACCCCCGGGCTCCGGCACCCCCGACGCACCACCCGACACCCCGAGCCCGGCGCAACGCAACCACACCCCTTTTTCATGCGAACATCGAGTCACGGGATTTTCCAATTCAATTTACCCAGCATTTTATCGACAAGTAGATGAAGATAAAATAGAAAGTCTGAACCGGCGATAAGTAAATGCAATACCTATTCTATTCCTCGGGCGCGATACGTTCGAGATACGCATCGAAGGATCCGATAAAGATCGAGATCGGAGAGTAATTACGGGTTACGATCTGAATAATCTGTCTCGCATCTCGGTGCAGATTCGCCGAGGTTTAGCTCGGGAGTTTTAGCCGTGCCGGTTTTCGTAAGGAAATGCGACATTTGAGACACAAGAGTGGTGAGTCGGTTCGATTATGGGCACATTAAGCGACGAAGCATTTTCGTAAGTTCAATGACTCCGCGAACAATGTGCTCGCGGGCGGCGCTCGAACCGGCGGGACCGCGCCCGCCGCATCTGCTGTACGATCAAGGATTTTATTTCACGAGCACGACACATGTCCTGGGTCAAACAACTTCCGTCTAATCTCACTCCTTCGCATTTTATAACGTAAAGATTTGAACTAGATGAGCAGACGGTTTAGAATATAATAAAAATAATGTAAAATAATAACTTGTATATTGAAGTCTGTCTGTCTATATTCTCGTAGTTTCGGAATATTCTTTGAAAAGGTGTAATTTATTATTTATTGATATCCTTCTTCACAGTGTTGTATGTAATATGTAATTCTGTTAAATGCGTGACCATGAGCCTTAGTAATAAGAAAAATGCACCCAGACCGTAAAAGATTATTCAAATAGCATGAAATTAATTAACACAAACGAAAAAGCAATTACACATATTGCAACAATAAAGGGACACGCGACGGGAACGCATATGAATCATCAATTCGAATTCGAATCGCCGCCCCAGGCAAGGTCAATAATGTCTATTGAAACAGCACCCCTTAATAACAGACACCCTAAGTAATCAAAAACTACGTATAAATTAAACGCGCTATCGTGTGGGCATCGTTATTGTATACTTGTTTCGTGGTTGGCTGAGTCAATATCGATAAGTAGCTTAACTTAGGTTGACTCATCGCAGCCAGGCACTACGCACACCAGAATAAGCCCGTGACGCATAGCCATAGTCATACTAATTGTTTTTGCAATTGTTCTACAAATTAAACGATGTCGGGCATGCTGACAGTGACCATAACATAAGAAATATTCTAGATATCGATGCCCTGAATGACGCCGTATTGTCTCGTCTTCGTCATTATGATTAATGCAGGTATAAAGAATTTAAACCAGTCAAAAGTTAACGTAGTCAGGATACACTGACACAAACGTTAGTAAAATTAACAAAATGTTGTAAAACGAATGCCCATTTTATATATTATTCTTAATCTTTTGATAAATTAATTCCATGATTGTGAAATTAATATTACTCGTAAATCGTCATAGTATAGGAAAATCGATTAAAATGACTATAATTTGCCACAATCGTTCGACACTAATTTTGTATCAATTACCTACTACACAGGAAATAAAAACGAAAAAAAGATTGAAAAACTACACCAATGGAATCTAGCTTTTATCTGATCTGTTACTCGTATTACGTTCCTCATTGTTTGTGAGATTGGCAGATGGTCGTGACTTGTCCGGATTGCCAGATATTACAGTATTTCCCGGTTTGAAACAATATATCCTGCTTACAGTAAAGCCTAGTGTGAATGTCCTGCTATTTTAGGACATAGCTCAGAGATTTAGCACTTTGCGTTTAGCGGTACGAAGTTATAATGATTTATCGTCATTGTTAAAAGTCTTATTTTCTTTAGTTCAGAATTTAGTAGATTTCTGAATTCCCTCCAGTTGTGACCGGGTATAGTTTTCGCAAATTATCCCAATAACGCAAATGAAAACGGTAACATTTCATATTCTAAGTGATTCTAAGTACAAAACAAATATTGTGCAAATCGTGCAACTATACCGAGTGTTCTGTAATGAAACGTAATGCTCATTGAAAGTTATATTATTATAATGTATCCCATAGAGTCGCGGAGGCAGGTCCTCCCACTCGAGGTTGCAGTCAGGTACAACGGCCAGTTATTCGAACCGAGTTAGTTCAAGAACATAACTTTCTAGTGACTCATAGGAAGAGAGCTATCTCGCGCAGACGCTCTCAATAAGGAAGAGGGTAATAAACAAATTCAACTCTCCCATCTTATGTGGCTTCGTAGCCCATTAAAATGCACAATACTGCACTTTATACCATAGAGCGCGGGCCCAGTTCTCGAGGGGCAGATGCTATTTTTAGTATTTAAATTGATACGCCAACAAAGGAAAGGATGTAAGCAATTAACACGCACTTTCGTTGCAATGTAACGACGTGACGGTCGCTCTCGTCGTCTGTGAACCCCGTTATGGAATACGCAATGTTATAATACTGATAACGCGTCTGATAACATAACCGGTATCGGTTAGCAAAACAACTACTCGTGAATGTTTGCAGTATTTGGCATAGCATTTCAGAACACAAGTCTGTCATCCGCTGTTCGCCAAGTCAACGATTTGGATATCAAATATTATTGTTCGTGATATTTTAGCTTACGCAGGGCGACCTGTTTACGTTGATTTCGCGTATGTTAAAAGAATGCTACAAGGATTTATGGAGTGGTACCCACTCTATTCCCCACTCGAGTTCACATATAATTAGAGAGTCGGAGAAAGAAAACCACTTGTACAAGGGTGTGAGTGGCCGATTGTTCTCGGAAGACATCCACTGACACTGGCTTGACCTAATTGAATATAATGGTATGTTATTCATCAGTACGATCCCTGCGTGAAGTCTTACAAAAACAAATTAAGTGGGGCGGCGGCTCCAAAGATGCACAGATCCACGCGTCCGCCATGCCTCGTAATAAATAGGTTGGATTTCATTTTATAACGGTTACATGTCATTAATTTAATAGCGCTATTAACAACGGGCCCTTGTATGCTCTGCTCCGATAGAATGGCCGATTGTCTGGAAAATATTGCTTCGTGTTTACTTTACTTTTTACTGTACACTTCTATTTTAAACTCGATTTAAGTGTTACATTAGATTGTTTTTTAGACGCAGCTCTCTTGGGTATTTTTTAAATTTCGCCGTACAATGCAATATTTTATTTTAATTTGAAATTATTTGATACAGTTAGAAAAATTAATCTCTTTGTTTTAATTTTAAAAACTCAACAAAACATTCTAGTATTCTCAAGCTAAAAAATAACAAACATAATACTTGCAAATTCGTTAAAATTGCTAGACAACATTCAAACGATATCCGTCTAAGGTTACGTAATGGTTATTTAATTATTGTGGGTCAACATACTCTAAACATGTATTAAACTTGTTTTGTTTATGTTACGATTACATACACACGCCATCTACCCTTGAACTGGAACAAACTTCTATATTTAGAGCAACTTAGATGTTTTGTTTCGTGTTGTCCTTTTTTACGGGACTGAGATACAGAGAAGTTTTGTGCGTTTACGCATTATGTATTATACTTACTATATTACTTAGTGGATATTAATGTGGTAATTAGTTTTTGCTATGTTACGCTGGTTAGTAGCGTTACTGGGACGGAGGATCATGTCTAAAAATTAGCAAGTGGGTAGTTACAAGTCCAATGACATTCAGATTTCAAAGAATCCAAATTGTCCGTTTCACAGGACTCCACGCATTTCTAATCTTACGAAACTATTAAAAGTAACGTATAGGACATTCAATACGTATATTCTAAATTGATATTCTACAACCGACTAAACACTGCTCAAATAGCTGTAAAGCAACTGCGGAAGCGTCCATGTCACGTACGGTCATGGCGATCAACGCATGAATCAATATCTGGCTGAAAACTAAACTTGAATCTGGTACCGGTCGTCCAGTCGCGGCAGCTGGTGTCGGGTATGTCGCGGTCATTTACATAGTAAGTCGACGATAAGCGCGCTATATTTAGCGTGAAGGGAGATGCGCTGTGCTTGCCTTGCCTCGCATCTCGTAAACACCTACGCGTTGCGATCCTTCCCTCATCCCTTCGTTCTTCGCACCAGACGTGTGAACCGCCAAATTAACACGTTGATAGCTTACCATTTTAGTAAAACAAGCAGTAATCGATGATGAGCCTATTCGATCTCGTAGTCTACTTCCCGTGTACGTTTGCGATCAAGTTTAATCGGAGTTTGATAGATTTGTCATTGTCTTGTAGATTAAAACAGGTTTGTCACTTAAGAGGACCTGGATGGATGAAATGTATGGAAAATGTGAATTGCAACAAAATTTATTTGGCTTAGTGTGGTTGGCCTCGTAGCGATTTAAAATTTGCAATAGTTTGTATAATATATAAACTAATTTTGGGTTTATTTCAAAGGAATAACTTATAAGTAGGTACCAAAATGTTTTACCACACCGGCCAATTTTGTACACGTAATATAACCTACCCATTTATCGTAACCAAATTTACTAATCTTATCATTGTATCTTATCAGTCATTTCTGGCTAAATAAGACGTCCTAAGTATTGCATTTTTTTACTGGATAACGGAATTCTGTTGTGCTGATTGTCCGATTATATTCTGATAAACCGATGTATTTTTAAATTTTAAGAAAGAGTAAACTAGTATAGGAGCTACTTGAAGTTAATATAATCATTGCAACACATGGAAATTAAGCCGCAAATGGGATGGAATTCTTTACATTGCTACTTATAAGCTCCTAGCTTATCTTCCTAATCTGCTGCAGTCTCACGTGTATTAATCGTGCTTCTTCAACAGAAACAAATACCTAGGCGGCAGAAGAAATGATAATAAATATGAAATTTTCATTTATATAGATATGAAATACATTAATAATTATATCGTGTCTACTAATGTAGTATTAGTTTTATTTGATCTTCATTTAGATTAATGCTTAGAAATATAACTTTTACCAATGCATCCTATTGCTAATTCACTGCACTGGTTCCAAGAATATTAACTTAAACTTTTGTTTTGATAAACAGCAACCAACCTGTCACCTCCATCATATCTTTCGTGACTTCGAATTTGTCATTCTATATTTGGAGCTGAAAAT
This sequence comes from Udranomia kikkawai, assembly GCA_018250225.1. Lineage (NCBI taxonomy): Eukaryota > Metazoa > Arthropoda > Insecta > Lepidoptera > Hesperiidae > Udranomia > Udranomia kikkawai. The sequence continues at coordinate 7,735 of DWTF01000702.1, forward strand.
AATCCTATAATGGCGACTGGTATAAAAATTCCCGACATTAATAACGCAAAACGGAAACCTGAAGCGTCGCCAAATTCGACTTGAAACTACGTCAGATCAAGTTAGTGAGAGATACTTCCAGAATATATAGCGCTCTTGACTGTAAACATCGGAATAAAACTCGTACACTTTTTGTTTTTAACTAGCTTCCACCGCAAGTGGTCGTGCTTGCTATTCAATTTATGGCGGTGATGTTAACGTTTCTTTGGCAGTATAAAGTTTAACGGAAAGACCGCCACGCATTTTTGTTTCTCGTGATGTTTTTCTAATATGAAGAACACTTTGAAATCTAATGTGAAGTTAAGTTTTTTTTAAAGATGTTCGATCATTGAAAAATACTAAAACTCTGGACGGTTACGCCATTACTAGGCGTATTTTTTTCTATGTCCTATTACTAGACATGGGTCTCTTGTATGTTAACGGAAATACCAAGCATGTCGGATGTTTTCTACCCTCCAAATGGACTCCGTGGTTCGAGGACGAGGTCTAACAACTGCTATCTGCCAACAACAATTGGGACTGCCTACTTGACGTACCCTCCAACACAAGATATTATATCATGTCTGTACTCATCACAAGATCAATTCCCACATGGTTGTCCTATCACGCCCAAAAAGCGTACTTTGTTTATTACTAAAAAGGCACACGAATATTTTCCACATATCCACTCCGAAGTTACAACATTTTATACAGGTATCCGGTATCTTCACAAAAACGCAAAGCAAGATGAGTGGCGTACAGAATTTTTTCCAGTATTTCGTATAGGAAATGGAAATGGCGAACGGAAGGCGCTACGGAAATCCATAACCATTATTTTCCATCTGCGGAATGCGTAGGCACCGCCTCGGCCGCGGATTTACGCCAGGTATGAGCGACGTGCGAAATGGCTAAGTGGATTTTTATGTAACTTATTATAATTTCACATGTTATCTGTAGGCAGTAAAGAAGGCGTACTGTCGAAGCACCCGTTAAGCTTGTTTCTGCATCATTTTATCTCTCAGTAGCGACTACATAATGACAACACATTCGGGTCCTTTTACCCATGTCTTATTTAGCACATCTTTTCTGTTAATATTAAAAGAATTTTGTAGAAAAAATAATGTGAAGCATGATCTCTCTGATCTGATTTATTCATCTAACCGACTAAAGGAGTCGTAGGTGGGTAGCTGTCCGGAGCTATTATGACAAAGACTGAAGTAGTGGCGAAATTCTGATTTATATATCTAATTATCTATTACCTATAGAACTGGAATTAACTAACGTTACAAAAATGTATATATGTGTATTATTAACGATGTTTTTTGAGCGATTTTAGCAGAGTCAGTAGTCTGACCTGAGGCTATAGTAAGGTATAGAAGTTATAGTTTGAAAAACATAACATACCTTGTATGTAATGTTACGCAACCTTGTTTATTGGTAACAAACGTGAGAAAAGTCGCGGACATCAGCTAGTTAAAAGATAAAAGGCAAATCTGATTGCATAAAGGCGTTTCCGCTGTCATACGCAGCCCATTGGACTGGTTTTATTGTTTTGTTCTCGTTCGCTTACAAACATAATTCGAGGAAATGACAAAGGTGCGCTTGAATCCACTTCAATTTCTACCTTTATTATAAGCTTTTCTTTGAATGAAAGGAACGACACATTTATTCCATGATTTATTTTGTATTGTGTATGAAAGATCTGAAAGAACTATGAGATATCAGAAAGAAGTTTGGGCAGATTTTCTAAAATTGCTGTAAAACATAACGGATTATGGCCCAATGTGATTCACTTGGGTATGACTAGAATTCCAATCGACTGTAAGTTTGAAGAGGGAATAATTGTGAATATGAATAATTGTTATTCTAGGGCTTTAAGTATAAATGCTATAATGCGTTTTTCGAAGATTCAGTTTTAGATTTGTGTTTACTAGCTACTTAACTACTCGTATTTTACTTGGTCTGCACGCTCAAGTTCTACTATTCCCAAAATAAAATAAAAAGGTGCAAGTTACACTTGTTAAAACAACTGAATTTATAAAATTATTCACAGTATTTTTTGGCTTAATTCAAAAATGATCTAGATTAGTATCTAGGTAGGAAGCCTATAAGTCCGATGTCTGTTGCTTTAAAATTAACACTAAGATATGGTAGAACCGTATGTTGCGTAAAAGAGTAATTTACCGTCGCTGTGTTCCATCATTAGGATAATTTGGTAACTCATTTCCTACACAAAGAGCAAACCCGACGAGGGCAAACTATTTCGCGAATCAAGTTTTTGTTACACCAATTCACTGCTAAATATACTTAGATATGACTATATTTAGTCACGGGAAATTGCACTATGGCTTTATAAGTATAGGGGTTGGAATGCTGTACCCGTTGTAATTAAGTGAAAGTAGGAAGTACGTAGGGTTGTCTACGATATTAAATATATGCTAATATGACGGCGTGCTACGTTTAGCTATAGTTTAGTTTAGTCTTATTTTTAATTTAAAGAAATATTAACTCTACGCCGTGCAATAATAGACTACTTAGGTCACGCCGTATCGTAGTGTAATAATAGTAAAAGAGGATGTAATTAAAGTCTTAGTATTTTTCTAATAGGAAAACCCACCAGCATTCTTTTCGGTGGCATTTTAGACCTATTTGCTGGACAGCTGGAAGTTGATGCTTGTGATGTCTAATGTTCAGGGCAAATGCGCTTAGTTTTAAATACATTATATTATTTGTACAAAATCCCTTGTTTATTTTAATATACTTTTCTGATTAATGATATTTTAATTTCATAAAATCAACATTCGTTCAAATATTCGTAAAATTCGAATAAGTTATAATAATTAAAGAAAAGTATGAATATATCATCGATGTCAAACCAAAACCTGCTATGTTCACATTTTTTAGACTTCATGATTTTAATCAAAACGAATTGAAGTAAACTAAATTAATTAATTTAACTAAAATACATTATAATAATAAAGTTACAATGACATTTGTTTTTTTTATAACTAAACCTTCATTTAATTTGTCCGAAAAACTGCTTTTGTCAATATCTCGAC
>DWTF01000703.1:0-10811 GCA_018250225.1 Udranomia kikkawai
ATACAGCATACTGTTTGTTATAAATGAACTTTTAGATTGATGACATAAATTGTAAAGAATTTCTAGAGACAATTATTTAATAGTAATTGGATATTACAGATGCGATTTATGTGATAACAAGCAGTATTTTTACATAAAATAAGTATCATTATATAAAATGCTTTATAAGCTTTAAATCATACACGAACGTTTAAATTTATTCCATACAAACAAATTAGCTCGGCAAAGATTGTTTAAGCCGTACATATTTGTCATATTGCCATCACAATTAGTCTTGCCATTTCATTGCTGTAAAAACCAACAGAACGCGTTTGGCTTTAATGTGAATAAGTAATTACCATGTATAGTTATGGTTATGGTAGTAGTATTTTATTTGTATGGGAGTAGTTAAATAATGTCCGTTTTTATTTACGCTAGGAGATGCCTAAATATGATTTAAAATTTCGCATTCCAATTATGAAAGGATTAAGTTTTCCGTTGAGCAAATTCTATCGACATGGATATGGTATTTAGTACCGATCTTCTTGTATAAATAAAAACGGATAGATACATGCATTACAAAAGTGATATTCACATTTAAATAATTCCTAGTTTTCGAAAATAGCCTTGGCTTTTAATAGAGCAGAACATAAATAATAAGCTTGGATATTACAGTTCTCTTTTAACTTGGTTTTGTAATTATTTTCATACATTTTATCAACTAGATATAACATATTTTTTTCTTTTTACCATAAACAAAATATATAAACTATATTGAGAGGAGGTTCTCTGTGCGTGTACCGGCATATGTTTTTTTTTACATAATCTGTGGCGCCTTCCCACGCAAGGATGCCTGACATCACCCGGCCCATTGCTGCCGGCCTTCAAATAACACTTCGTTCGCTAATTCTACAGCAAACTAATAATGTTTACTGATCTTTACGACACTGGTCTATATAAATGCTAATAGATGACCGCGTATGGATAAACTTACATATAAAAAAGACAATGGAATTACAATACATTGATACACACGACAACGACGACAGAAGGAAAAAAAACTGATTTTTATTGTATTCCATAGCAGTTGATTGAAAAGTTTTAAATTTAACTGCAACTAGGTAGCGCTCATACGAATAGATTGCTTAGTATTATTGTTCAAATAATATATTTCACCTACTCCATACTACACTTACTTAAAATCCAAGCCAAGAATTGTACCACCTTTATGATAAATTGTAACAATAACTTAAGTAATACAATATTCATCGCGAGATATTTCAGCCGCTCCCCCATTTCATAGACTGTCAAAGCAAACCACAAGACAGGTTTGAGTTACCTTTTCACCGGTGCTAAGTGGAACACGCCAGAACACTCACAAAAGGGAGAACGATATTATTGTCATTTACGACACTTGATACTTCTTTATATAGGGTTTCTATTATAAATTTTCGTAATTGTACCTAATACTGACATCACACATCCACATAATTGTGACATTTTATTGTGTCGATGTTATATAAAATTCTGTGCTCTTTATAAACATTTGATAGCACTGGAAATTCACGAAATTTTTCCAGCCTAACTGCAAGGGATAGATATAATTAAAGAAATAAGTGATCGACTGTTATACCAGCATAAAACCTTCGAGAGGGCTTAAGAACGGGATGATTAAAACAATGATACATTCGGAAGTTACACATAGACATTTCGCTTCCTGGTGCAGTTGTATGCATTTTTAATCGTTTAATACAACGTCGGGCTTGAAGGCACTTCCTTGGCATAATGTTTGCTTAATGGGGGCGTAAAATCTCTTGAGAGTGTAATGAGAGCAACCGGAAATGTATTCTGAGATCTTTTATTTGTTATAGAGGTGTTTTAATAGAATAGATTTTTTGTGGGCACGGATTAGAGCGCTTTATTTTTTTTTATTAATGATATAGGTAGTATATGTTTCCATAGACAAAAGAGTCCTCTATACTGTATGTGCTATTCTAAAAAAGGAAAAACTTATTTCTTTTTATACATTTTCTAGATTACAATAAATGCACAACAAATTCCACTCAATGTTTCTAATTCGATTCGCCATTATTCTTTATATTAGCTGGCTAGTATTAATTATAAAAAATAATAATGGTAAAATAGGTATTAAACGTAGAAACTTTACGTCAACAGCATAATATAATTCCCCATTTGTTACGTTAATCAATTCTAATACGGAACTTGGAATGGCCAAGTTACAAATAATCAAATAGAGAGTGGCCGGTAACCGCACATTTGCAAATCAAATCGTATACATATCGCTTTCCGATATAAACCGCTCCCACTTTACGATTATTGCTTTTATTAGCAAGTGACAAGCGACTGGCGATTTTAGTTTGAACAAGATAGTCATGTCCTTTTAACTAAGGATAGTTCTTCGTATATTGTTATTTTCATATCTCTTTTTGTCTTCAATATGGGTTTTATTCTTCTCTCACCTGCCTGAACCAAGTGTTAAAGTAGTTTTATGGTTTACTGCACGTTTAATTTTTTATTATTATATTAGCAAAACTTGTAACAATCGGAAGGAATGTAAAATAGAAAGCCCTCATGTAGCTGTTTTGGCCCATTAATATATTTCTAGGGTGGTTCCGCTTGTTGTTCTTATCTTTTATGTTGATTCCCTAAATACACGCACTCATATACAAAAAATGAATAAGAAACATTTCAATCCCTTTTAAAATCTTTACCCCTCTCCAAAGTGTTGAACCCAAAGGAAAATGTTCAACCTGATCACAGTTTAATCCTGGTATTACGGCTCCTAAAAACTCCCCCTTATCACTTGGCCCCAGAGCAACTAAACTTACATTTCCTTGTCCCTAGATTAAACAAACATTACAGAACTTTCGAAACGATATGCAGAACTAGATGTTGAGCAAATTTCTAAATAGTTTTATCACAAAAACTAGTTCCATCAATTCCCTTTTCTCGTTTTGCGAAAGTGGACTGGCAAACAGCAAAAAGTCGACTTGTATTACAGGAGGTTTATTTATAGGTACATTCGTTCTAATACTGTTTCCTTAGAGTAGGTATTATTTATTTCATTGCATTATATATGTAAAGAGTTAATAAATAAATAATCAAAATAATGCTTTATTGCTGCAATATGAAAGTACAATTAAGATACATAATGATATTGAAGGGCAAAAGGAGGCGGCTCAGCTAATGCTATCTCAGAATCGGGATTCAAAAATAAATAAATCGATTACTTATATTTTTCAGTAGTAGTTTTTATCAATGTGTATTCATGATACGAAGAAAAGCCGTATTGTTTGTATATATATAACCGTAAGAAACGTGCAATCTGATCATAAGCTATAAAATATTGAAACCATATACGAAACGCATTTTGTAGTAAAACCATTTATGAAGTCTTTTACTTCTAAACAAAGGCAAAAGCTTTTAAGAACTTTCTTGGCTTCGTGCTTCAAGTCGAGGGTAAAATTTTATATTAGTTTTCTAAACTTTTGTGCGAGATACGTTTTTTGAAAATGTGTTTTCGAATGATGTTAAAATATTGGAATTTGCAGCGCAGGTAATCATAATTTATTTTATCATTTTGATATAGGTACTTAAAATAAATCCTTCGAATAGAATTATATTCGCGTAAGTTCTCATAAATGATCGACAAACTTTGGAAACCATACATAAAAATCATCAAGTCGTACAAAATGTTAAACTCTATTTTAAATAAGCTTTAGTTAAAACAGTTTCAATTTTTGCTGGTAAATAAAAGTAATTTTCATCTAAGTTATACCATATCGACATAACTTTGGAAAGATACATAAAAATCATCAAATTATTCAAAAACGTACAAAAAATAAGCCTTAGTTAAAACAGATTTTCAATTTTTCCTGATAAATAAAAGTTTCTATCTAAGTTGAAACACGCACATCTCCCGAACACAATGTTCACGGCGGGTGAATACACGATCAGATTGGAATCAGATACCATGCCTCTGGTCACGCGACCTACAGGAAAACTTGTACATCGCATTGATTCTGCCAAACTTTTCCCATTTAACTTCGAAACATAATCATCAAGATTGATACGAAATGATTTGCGACAAATCACCAAAGTTAGTTCGGTAACTTGTGTCGCAACTTTACGCAACTTTTTTCTTTTCCTCACAGATATCACAATGAGATAATTTTAATAATGCCAGCTTAATCTTTTTGATCATGTTATTTCCATTTTATATGATAACAATACTAACTGTACAGTCCTATGACAGTCTGTGCGAGCAAACATTGCCGCCACTGGACATCTGTTACGGACCTAGTCCATTGTGATTTTTCATGGATGATATCAAACATGATGTATTACACATACAAAAAAACAGTGGAAGAAGTTTAAGGAAAATATTAAGGAAGAATTTTTGTAAATCTATCTTCTAAAAATATAAATTAAGTATTGTAATCAAATACGAGCACCTATATGAAGTGAAGTTATTTTAAATGCCGTAAATCATTAATCATGAATTAACAAAGTATCGGATGGAAATGATTAAGGAAAATATAAAAATGGATGCTTTTAATATTAAATTATAAAGTTAAATATTTATGTAAGGTCAAAGCGACACTAAAATACGCGGACAATTAAATTTATAGGCTCGCGTGCATATTCTATCAAAAGGACAGTTATGATATATTTATGGTGATATTTTATAGTATGTCTGTTCGAAAAGTTCAATGACATTCAAGAGATTGCAATCGGACTGTTATACGTTCGCATTCAGTGTTTATTCGTTCGGTGACAAACTCTAACTGTACAGATACAAATGATTCGATAAACTAACTAGTCGGCATAATATTCCATTCATTTTTCAATTAAAATCTTTAAGTTTTAATTTAACTGGTCATTATAATGAGACGTGCATTGAATCGAAGTTTCTTTTGCCGCTTATTATTAGATATAAACACATCTGAATAAAAAAAACAATAATAATTAAAAAAAACAATAATATTACCTATTTATAATCAATACAATGAATGATAATAAATATGTACACGTGCTAAACCCAGTCCAACTAGGTTCGAGTAGATTCCATCGAATATTGCAAAATTCAATCAGAAATATAATTTTTAAAATCAGTTTAGTCGCGTTTCCGAATATACATTGATAGATTACTGCGCATTCAAATGCATAGAAATGACAAATTGCATTCTTTGTAGCATATAATAGAACTACAAAGTAAAAAACCATCACGTTTTGCCTCGCGCGAGTTACCCACGAGGCACAAAGTCGCTGGCACCGACTGTTTACAAATCGGCCATCAAGATCGAGTCGATGAACCTTGAACGATGCAAATTCGCGTGCATCATTCGAATATCCTACCGTTTCAATGCCATGCAATGTGTATCATAGCTTTTCAAGGACGCAAAAATACAATTCTGATCTATACTATACACGCTATCAATGCAATTTATGATCCAACTGAACGATAGCCATCTCTCATGGATGGATGCCGTGTGCAAATCACTCGACTCCAAATCGTTTCATAACTAACGTCCTTCGTTTTACTATTAGCGGAAGTTGTAAAAATAACCGTGAGTATTGGAACATGTAGCATACAGCATGTAGTACGTTCAATTATCTAAAGACCATTGCAACAACATTATTTAGCTTTCGGGATCAAGGCGGTAAAAGTGATAGCTCGAACCGCAACAATACTAAGATGACAGGAAAAAGGGGGTTCTCGCAAATGATTATATTCAATTTAGATTTTGGCCCGATACTTTTCTTAAATAGCAGTTTACACAGCAGCACAAAAAGATTGCGGTAATATTTACCTGCTACCGCAAACCTTCCAATTACATTTATTATAAATTCTCAATACGTTCAGAAGTAAATATATCAATAAAGATACAGGAAATAATAACATTTTCGTAACAGACCTTCAGTTTAACATCCAAAAAATGTGTTTGTGGAGTCCTTGACCGAAGCGCGGTCAACGAGTCGATGTGTTGATAGCATTCGCCTCGTTTTCTCCGAATTCGATATTTTTAATTATCTCGCCATGGCAAGAATAATTACAGTTTTTATTGGACATCGTTCATCCAAAATTAGTCAGCGTCACACTCCAACAATATTTATTTCAATCGTGGTAACCTATAATTAGTTTTGATTACGATGTTATATTTTCGCCTTTAGGTACCTATTATATTAAATTGCTACTTCTGAGTTTGTAACGTTTTTTTGTATCCTATCATGATTCATCGCATTATTTTGACGCGAAATAGGTATGGACCGAATGCGAGAATGATGTCAGACAAATCATCAGATAGTTTACCTTCAATTTTACCTAATTCCATGTCATTTAATTTCACAGGCACGAAGAAGATGGAATACAAGACCAGGCAATGGCACGAGAAGTGCTTCTGCTGTGTGGTGTGCAAGAACCCCATCGGCACTAAGAGCTTCATCCCGCGCGAGCAGGAGATCTACTGCGCTGGCTGCTATGAGGACAAGTTCGCCACCCGATGCGTTAAATGCAATAAGGTAACGTCACAACGTAGTATCTCAATCCTCGTCTCCCGAAACCAGATGGGTTTTCATAGAAAGCTTTAGAAAATTGTCGCCAGACTTGTTATTAATAGCACCCAAGGATTGGCTGAACTGAATGAAGATCCATCTCTCTTATTTTCTATGAATGTCAAAAACACTGACTTAATCAACGAATCACATTCATATAGCTTTTGAGAATGTTGGAAAGAGCGATAACCAGTAGTTTATTTATTACCAACTTTAGGGCGTTCAAACGTAAGGACTACCAATGGCATCGTCTACAGATCATCAACTTTGAACATTTAGATCTTACAACTAGAAATTGAAAAGAAATTATGATATATTTAGATTTAACTAACATCAACTTCCGAAAGTTTGTAAGCCTTACGATCAGTGTAGCCGATCACTCAACTTCTGAACCATCAAACAGCCAAAAGCAACATCCACAAATCACATCCAAACCTTTAACCAACCAACACCTCCAACACCCACAGATCATCACGCAAGGCGGCGTGACATACAAGAACGAGCCGTGGCACCGCGAGTGCTTCACGTGCACGCACTGCGACACGTCGCTGGCGGGGCAGCGCTTCACGTCGCGCGACGAGAAGCCCTACTGCGCGGAGTGCTTCGGCGAGCTGTTCGCTAAGCGCTGCACCTCGTGCACCAAGCCTATCACTGGTGAGTTCTTTTTGCGCCCAGACAATAGGAAAGGGCTACCCTCACGGACGGGTGGTGGTGAATGCTCATGCAAGCCAATGCGGCCGTCCGGCAGTTACGTGAACCTCACGATAGAACCTACGTACCCACTAAACGCCACCAGGTTTTGGCCTCTAAGCCTACATCGGAAGCGCTCCCCGCGGGTGAACGGGGGGCGCTATTTACTTGTGCGTGCGCGTTTCTAGTCTATGGTTCGAGCCTAAGATGTTTAAGCTGTTTTACCACGTCAACAAGGAACCTAAGTGGTAGTTAGGTCTATGGTTTGAGTCTTACGTAGGTTTGTCATGAGAGCAATGAGGATCTTAGCAATGAATTTTCATAAAAAGTAAATGGTCGATGATTATTTAGCTAATGGTAGATACTTTACCCAAACAACTTAAGTATTAGGTATATGGTTTGATAACGTGTTCCTGTTCCTTTAAAATTGATGTTTACTGAATGAGAATGAAAGTTTCTCATACGAAAATATAGTCTATAGTGACACGCTTGTTCACTTTGGACCTATAATGTCCGGAAATCACCAGCAACATCCACTTCCCTCTTTGAAAGTGTCTACAGAGCCAAAAAATCAATTCGCAGGCATCGGCGGCACCCGCTTCATCTCGTTCGAGGACCGCCACTGGCACAACGACTGCTTCATCTGCGCGCAGTGCAAGACCTCGCTGGTGGGCAAGGGCTTCATCACCGACGCGCAGGACATCATCTGCCCCGAGTGCGCCAAACAGAAGCTCATGTAAATACACCGCCATCGCTAACGCTTCCTCTCGCCGGTACAACGCGTCTATCCACTGTCTCGATCTTGGACATTTGTGGCCTACATTGTTAGCGTGGACCCGAAATCCGACGCTGTCTAGGTAGTAAAAGGATTTGTCAAATGTTTTGAAGAATTTGTTCTATTCTATTCTTTGTATTGAATAGACAGTTAATAGCTGAAGCAACGAATAAAACATGTAATTTGTGGAATAACAGCCACAGGCAACCTGGACAGTTTATTGTCAAGCAAATCATCTGTCGGATTACGGGAAGTCCTTTCCACCTCATACTATCATGTTCTTTTATAATACGTGCACGAAATTGACTGCCGGTCTACGTTTATAGAGAGAGCATCGGCTTCATAACATCATTAGGTCGTTACTTCCAGCATAACACACCGCAGTCGCTAGTGCACTTGGCGTGGCTCTAACAACTCAAATGTCTAATGAACTGTTTTGTGGTTGTAGCGACGAAACCATCCTACCCATAGTCGCTAACGCGAGAGACTGGTGCATGTCGAATACGCAGAAAAAGTCCAGCGGTGAATTAATCGATCTTGCGAGCAAACACGGCTTTCGTAAGGTCAACCAGTAGACAATTCGTTACTACTCCGGGTTCACGATATTTTTATACAAAAAAAGATGCGAAAATCACAAAAAAATGTGGATGCACAAATAAAAGTATTTAATTTTGCTTTTTTACTGAACTCTTTAATTAAGACGTTTATATATATTTTGGTTGTTTAACTATCGTTACTAATTGCAGAGATTACATCCACGTATCCTGTATATTTATTGATGAATATGTATCGTATATTTGTAACTATATTACGCTAATTGCCATATAATTTCGCTTTGGCTGTCGTATTAGTCCCTTAGACTTAGGTCAATTTACCTAGTGCAATTCACACGATGCCTTAATAACATATCTAAGTCAATTTCGAGGGTAACGTACCGCTACGGAGCGGTTTTTATTAGTTTTAAATCCGCAAGGGTTAAGTGCTTGTCATTGTTTAAACGCATAACATAGTGTAAGAGTAAGTAATGTCGACAAAGTAATGTATGATTAATGATTACGTATATTTAAGTATTTATTTATACGGAGTACGCAGCGAGCGACGGCCGGAGCTTCCTAACACTAAATCGTAAGAGACGTCGAGTCGTATAGTTTTTACTAATCAAAGTAATATAACAAAATATATTTGTTCTCGAATAAGATCTACTCGTGTTAATAATTAATAAATAATTGAATGTTATCGCTATTTTTACAAGATAATGACGATATTTTCTTAGCGTTAGAGTTTTACTCTCGTGTAAGTAAGTGAGTAACATCTGTTGAGATCGCTATTAAAAGCGAGAGACCACTACAAGTTCGGGGATCACTTTATAATGGTTACTTGTTAAGGGTTAAATTATTAAAATGTTGAAGAAATGAATAATAATTTATATTAATGTGTACACTTTTAAATTGCTTAGCTGTGTGATCTGATCTAATCTTTGTAATCTATCAATCCATAGATTGTATAAACTATGAAACTGAATTAAATTATGAAAAGTAACTTGACCGTTTGTTTTTATTTCTTTGCCTTTTATTCCTTCCCTACACACACATATAGCCTTAGAATAAATGACAGCTATACATTGTACCCTGGTTTTCATTATTTTTGCATAACATGTACCATGGAGAGAAAACATATAATAAATAAAAAGGGACTATCTTATCCTGGTCTTATACCATGATGGTGTTTGGATAGTGATTCATGACTATTTGCCAACTACCATTAATATAATTTTGGTATAATTTTTGGCACATTTTCATTTGTATCCCTATTGGACCCCTTTGAGCATATTTATTAAGAATAAACAATTAATACTGGCATACTAAACAAAAAATAAAAACTACTGTTCTACTTCCTAAAACAAAAAAATGCTGTTGTTTCGCTGCAGCAAACGTTAAATTTTTGTGGTCAATATTTTGGTAGTTAATGTTTGATAGCTAACTTATTTTAAGTGTTACGAATTGTAATTGAATGTAATATACTTATTGTACATATAAATAGATCTGGGTCTACTAATGGGAATTAAGACTGTCTCTTCTTTCCTTTTCTTCTTAAGTATCAGATCTCCATTGGCAATAAACCGATTTCTAGGTATATTCCTTAATTTTATCACAGAAACGTACATGTTTCTTTGGATTTCTGCACCATTCCGACCTCTTTTCCTTTGGTTAATTTGCCATCACAGAATTCAAAAATATGTGTATATCTTGCACGTTTAATTTTCCTAAACCTAATGAAGTCAATAAATACTTCTATGTTCGTATGTTCACTTCATTCACCATTAATTTAATCCGCTACAGAAACCAGATCATCCTGTTTGGTACTTATTGGACACTGCTTCGAAAACAACACTGACTCCATTGTTTATCAATTCTCCTTCGGAGTCAAATTTTAGAGTCTGACAGATAATGCTGCAGAGGGGCTGCAGAAGATTTCGGCAGAGGCGACAAATATTTTGGTGGAGTGCGATTAATTGGCATCTTGAATGTGTATATTTATATAAACAGCGCACGGAAGAGACTATACGTAAATAAGGAAAGAACGCACTAACTAGCATTGTGCGTATGTATTAGCGCAACCAATTTGATACAAGAGTACCAGGGTAATAGTAAGTGCGAGCAGTTGGCTGCAACCGGTTTTGTCAATTACCGCTAAAATTGTACACATAGATGTAACTTAAATGAGCAAGCAGTGCAAAAGTATTGCGGTGCGTGTCTAGACTTCTGAATGGTCAGCAAAGGCATTACCATTT